>PVKA01010423.1:0-64491 GCA_004027165.1 Ctenomys sociabilis
CCTGTCCCACCACCAATAGTGCTGATCTTGCCTCTCATAGAATTATGTAGAAGCACCGCGTTATCTAACCCAACTGTACTGTCTATACACACACAGGATGATTTTTTCTTTCTACAACCCTTCCTTTGTCTACACCTGTCAAAAGTGGGCACTCCGTTGACATTCAACTACCTTAGGTGCTTGAACTCGACACCACAATTTAAGACGTCTTTTTCTGGCCAAGTTATTCTTTTTTTTTTTTTTTTTTTTTTTTGTGGCAGAACCGGGGATTGAACTCAGGCCCTTGTACTTGCCAGGGAAGTACTTATTCCATTGAGCCATCTCCCCGGCCCTTGGCCAAGTTATTCTTACCTGTTTTATGCAATGGATGTTTGGAAAGAGTAGTACACTGGGTTTGCAAGGGTTAATTTTAGTCAGGAAGTCTTTAATAACTCATTGTTCCTGCACTCCTTTGGTGTTTGTTTCAGAGCCAGACCCTAGTGAGTCAGAGGCTTTAGGATACAGTTTATGAGAGACCCAAGGCTTCCAGTATTTGTGGATACTTTCCCATCTAGGCCTTTCCTTTGGCTCCCAATTGGCTGTGCCTCTGCTGTTGGGGGCAGAGGTCATGGCAGAGGTGGGAGTGGAAATGAGGCTGATCACAATTGCACTTGAGGGGCTTGAACCACTGGGTTGTATTTGTTTTATGGCCAACAGGTCATGTTGATCTTGGACTTTCTCTAACCTTCAAGTCAAACAGCTCACATTTGTAAATGAATTTCTTTGTGTTGAATGAGAAGGTATGATTTGCAGTTAGCACTTTTTCAGGACATTTCTATGGTATAGATGTATTCTGTTATCAGTACTGAGCATCTTCTACGTGTCAGACACCAGGAGGAGGGAATGAAGGCTCCTACTCCAGGGGATGGGCAAGGTGGACCTATGCAGGGAAGTCTTTATGGCTATTAGTGTGTGTGGGTCATTTAGTAGCTACCATTTCCATATACAGGGAGCTTGTAAGTATTACTCCCGATCTTTGTGTCAGATCCTTTCCTGACTTTAAAAAAAGAAAATGAGGGGCCGGGAGATGGCTCAGTGGAATAAGCACTTCCCTGGCAAGTGCAAGGGCCTGAGTTCAATCCCCAGTTCTTCCAAAAAGAAAAAAAAAAAGTAGAAAGGGGCTGGGCACATGGCTCAGTGGAATAAATGCTTCCCTGGCAAGTGCAAGGACTTGAATTGAATCCCCAATTCTGCCAAAAAAAAAAAAAAAAAAAGTAGAGAGGGGCTGGGCAGATGGCTCAGTGGAATAAACACTTCCCTTGGCAAGCGCAAGGACCTGAGTTCAATCCCCAGTTCCGCAAAAAAATAAGTAAGTAAATAAATAATAAAAAAGGAAATGAACTCAAGCAAGGTACCCTGGCCCATATCTTACAGTTAGTAAATGTCTAGGCTGGAATTCATTCCCAAGCCTATCAGGCTTTATCCTGTACCTCATATCCTTGGTGAGGGTGCTTAGATGGTGATGACAACAAGGAAGAAATAGGGTAGGAGGCCAGTGTTCTTGGGCATTATTTAGAGTAATAAGTGACAAGAGTGTCAAAGGCAAGCAATAGTGGACTTCTCTGCCCATAATTTGAGTTTGTCTTCTTTCTTTCCTTCTTTCTTTCCTTCTTTCTTTCTTTCTTTCTTTCTTTCTTTCTTTCTTTCTTTCTTTCTTTCTTCCTTTCTTCTCTTTCTTTCTTCTCTTTCTTTCTTTTTAATAATTTTCTTGAGAAGCAAATAGTAATGAGACAGTTTCAAAACCAATTAGTAGGACAGTTTCAATAATAAATACATTGCATATTGTTGTCTTAGTGGTTATTCACTGTACAAGATGCAGACATGAATCTTGTCCATAAAAACTATTAGAAAAATCTTTTTATTCATTGAATTAAGAGAATGTAGCTGTATATCTTTTTTTTTCCATTTATTTTTATTTTATTAAAATACAAATGTCAATCAGACAGTTTCAAGACACCTTAACCATACAGAGTCGATGAATTAATACATTGCAAACTGTTTTCATAATGTTTTGGTACTGTACAAGGTGCATACATGATATTATATTTACAGGTTTTTTTATAGCTGAATTATATCAAAGATTCAATAATTATTTACCTAGTGGATGACCATAGCACTAAAAGCCGACATAATATCCTGTCCAACCACCATTAGTGCAGATCTTGCCTCTCATGGAATTATGTAGAAGCACAGCGTTATCTATCCCAACTGTACTGTTTATACACACACATCATAATTTTGTCTTCTTTCTTGATTTATCTTTTTTTTCCTTTCTCTAATGATACCCAGTTATGTGAGCTACTCCTGGGCCTGCTGAAAATTTTGCTGAATGTGTCAAGAATTCATTTGACCCATAAGACACTGTCTTATGTCCAGGGAGAGTGCTCTGAGTTCTGAGCCTGTTTTCTTTCGGGAAGGCTGATAATCAGCTTTTAACAGTCAGACCTTGCTACTCACCCCATTGTTGGTTTAGTGCCCCTTAGTGGTGTGTTTGTAAAGACACCAGAAGAAAAATGTAACTGATATGTAGGTCAGCTTTATTGTACTTGAAGATCCCTGCAGCACCATGACCTGGAGCTGGGAAGTCTTCCCATCCTTGACAGTAATGGCAAAGCACTGGATGGTGAGAACTTGACCTTGTGCGGACTTGTGTAGTAAAGGAATATATTTTTAGGAAAGTTGATACATGAGTATCTGTTAGGGTTTTCTAGTTGCAGTCAATAGCAACCAACTCCCTTTTAACTGAGAAAGGAAAAACAAGTTAATAAAAGCTTTGAGGTGGTTTAGAGGATTGAAAGAGGTGCTGGAGTGTCATGTCTGGGAGAGATGGCAACAGGGCAGCCCTGAGGCTCTCCAGCTCTTCTGAAAGCCTTGGCACAGGAATGCGCTTCAGCCATTCTCAGCATGCAGGGCATGCTGATGGACAGTTTCATCAGACTGTGTCTTACGTGGGAGGGAAAGTTTTCCCAAATGGAACCCCCATCCCAGATGGGGAGTGATCTCTCCCTGGGGCATAAACATTGCCAACCATTTTGGTGGGCAAATATCTGCAGCCATAAGTTCCTAAATATACATCATAGAGACTTTTAATTTTTATCTTACAAAGCTGTATCAAGACACTTGAAGCCATAGGTACAAGGCAGAGAATTCTTAAATAGGACTCCAGTAGCAAAGGTAATAGCAAGAATAAACCAGTGAAAATACGCCAAAAGCTGTTTCATTGCTATTTTATTTTTTTCTCATTAAAATGCATAAAAAATAAAAAGAAAATATATTGTATTAAGATGTTTCTTAATATATTGTATTAAGATGTACACCAAGGGAAACAACCAATAGAATGAAGAATCTACGGAATGGGAGAAAAATATTTGCTGGCTATTCTTCCAATAGTAGATGAATATGTACTCCATGTAAAGAACTCAAAAACATAACATCAAACAATCAAGTAGCCCAATCAATAAACAGATAAAAGAATCAAACAGATACTTCACAAAAGAAGAACAAAGAGCCAGTAATTATATGAAAGCAATTTAATTTCTTTAATCATTGGGCAATATAAAACAAAAGTACATTGAGTTTCTATTGCACCCCAGTGACAATGACACATTTTTTTTTTCTTTTTCTGTGGAACCAAAGATTGAACTCAGGCCCTTGTGCTTGCCAGGGAAGTGCTTATTCTACTGAGCTGTCTCCCTGGTCTCCAACAATGGATCATCAAAAATATAGAAATCAGTAATTGCTACTGAGGATGCAGGAGAGAAAGGAACCCTGCAATGTTGCTAGTTGGAGTGTAAATTAGTATATAAGGAAGTCAGCGTATTATAAAGATGTTGGCATACCTGTTTACTGAAGCACGATTCACAATAGCCAAGATGTAGGACCAGCCGAGGCACCCATCAAAGGATGAATGGATAAAGAAAATGTAGTATACATACACAATAAAGTATTACTCAGCCATAAAAAGAATGAAATTTTGTAATTTGCAAAACTGGATGAATCTGGAGATCAGAATTTTGAGAGAAGTAAGCCAGATTCAGAAAGTCAAGTATCACTGTTCTCCCTATTACGTGGAATCTCAGGAAGAGGAAAAGAAAGTAGAAGGAGACTTACAGACAAGAGGAACAGAATAAGGGGAAGGGGGAGAAGGTATAAGGATGGGTAATGGGGGGACGAATGTCACTGAAATAAATTATACACATTTTTTTTTGGTGGAACTGGGGATTGAACTCAGGCCCTGTTATTCTACTGAGCCATCTCCCTGGCCCATTTATACACATTAAAACCTGCCCCAAATGTAAAGATGGGGAATTGGGGGAGGTTGGGAAAGGGAGTAATGGGGAAAGTAAAGTATGTTATATGTATGTACAAATATGCCAGAACGAAACCTGCTAATCTTTATAACTAATATGCACTAATAATGTGGAAGGAGAAAAAACTATATTGAGGTACACAATCTCACTCATTTTAAGTGTACAGTTGACTGCAGTTTTAGTACACACACAGCATCGTGCAACTCTTACCAGTTCACTTTTAAAACATTTCTGTTATCTGAAAAGATCCCTGGGTACCATTGCAATCAGTTGTCCTTCTCATCCCCAGGCAAACCCTCCTCTGTTTTCTGTCTCTTTGAATTTCAACATAGGTTTTCTTATGTTCCTGAATGGTATAACGTCTGGGTGTCCTGGAAACTGCTGTATGGGATGAAAAAGAAATCCTTCAGGGGTTGGAAAGGCTGTATGTAGCCGGTCTCACCTTTTTGGCTCTTCACTTTAGATTTTCCTTTGTTTCCTGTAGATTGTCATGTTGGAAAGCAGAGTCTTAAGGCTGTCTTGCCTTAGCTCTCAATCTAAGTCTCAGTGATGGAACATTCCAGACCTCTATTCTTTTCTGGTGTAAAGTTGCTTTTTGATCATCTATATTCTCTTCAATGAGAGGAATGAAAGATCATTCAAATTGAGTTTTTATTCACCATAATTCATAAACAAACCATAAAACAGCAAGTGTGTAACTTTTCTGTTTCTGTTTTGTAATGATCACATTTAAAGCTGACCTTAAAGCTTTGTGACATCATGTGTCTGTGTAGACTGTAGGAAATTAATTGGAGACTTGTTTTCTTTCGTGCTTTCTGGCTTATTCCAATACTGATTGAGTCAGATATGATATGGGTGCAGGAGATAGTTTTGAGAAAGATGAGGGCTTTTTCCAGATGGGGCTTGCAAGCAGGTTGGAGTGCAGTCAGAGTGAAATTGCAGCACTGTAAGCTAGGCTCCAAGAGGGTGAATACAGTAAGGGAGAGAGGCAGAGCCAGGTTACACATGGGGTGGGACATAGGAAATGCTGCCACCAGCACCACCGTCACTGCCATGAGAAGCTGGCCCTGAGAAACAGCTTGGCAGCTGGCTTAGTCAACTGACAGTTGAAAACCACCCATTTCATCTTTTGGGGGAGAAGACTTTCACCAAACTTAAAGGCGGAGATAGGGAAGATTGAACTGTTTTGCATTTCGAAGCAGATCTCTTATCTCCTCTGGCTCAGTGTTTTCATAACTGTAGCTTCAGTTTTTGTAGCTACAGTAGATGGAACAAACTTGTGGAGGATGGCTTTTGACACAGCAGGCAGCTGAAGGGTAGTATTTTTCAGATGGGGAGATGTTCTTAAGTTTTATAATTTATGGTGTCTTTAAATAATGGGATTTTCTGCACTGTTGTGCTAATTACACCACTGATATATTTTACTTATCTTAATGTTTTAATTTTATGCTCATGCCAAGGTAATCTCTCTCACAAATAGTACCATTAAAAAATTTAAAAGCCTTAGGTAATTTGTTTTGTCCTTGATGTAGTTAACCTGCAGTTTCCTGAAGGCAAGGAAATGAGCTTTTGGGGCAGACTTTCTCATGGGCTCTTGTGAATATTTTGGTCATGTTTGCACAGTCTGAGATCTTTTTGTCTGTTTGCCAAGCATTATTATACTGTGCAATAGAAATATAATACAAGCCAAATGTAATTTTAAATGTTCTACCAGCCACATTAATTGAAAGAGGTGACATTAACTTGGATAACATTTAACTCAACATATCCAAAGTATCACTTTAACATGCGATGAGTAAAAAAATTATCAGTGAGCTAGCTACTTTACATTTTTTCCCTTTAAATAAATCTTTTGAAGCATGATGTACTTTTACAGGAGAGCTCCATTCAGAGCAGCCTCATCTCAAGCGCTCAGTAGCCACACACACTAGATCGGGAAGTCCAGAGCCTTTCAAAGGTTATAGAGGACACAGGAATGGGTCCTTAAGGGGAGTCACCGAAGGATCTCAGGATTCAGTAGCTCTGAACAGAGCCATCCCTGGTTTCCTACCTTTAGAGAGCCCTGATCTCTAAAAAAATTCATCTTGACAGGAAAGGTAAAGCAGGAAGTGATTATTCACGTTACAAAAGAATTAACCACAGATCTTTTAAATAGCAAACTCCCTTAGTGCACAGAAGAATGTGACTCAATTTGCAAAAATGTGATTGACACTTGACATTTTAGTAGGACCTGTGTTGGGCAGAAAACTGTCAGTACAAAATGCAAGCTGCGCAGTTGGGCTGTCAAGTCTGTATTGAGCACCTTACTGCTTGTCATGGGTGTTCACGGGGGCCACAGTGGCACTAAAGATGATCCATATCCAGAAAGCATTTAGAAGCTCCCTGGGAGGGCACAGGGGCAGCCGCCATAGCATGCAGTGGCCTCAGCGGGGAGGAACCAGAAAGATCGAATGGAGCCAGTGGATAGAGAAGGTACACCTGACTGCTCCAGTGTAAAAGAGAAGGCTACATTTTCTTTGAACTGGGAGCTTAAAGAAAAGTCCAGAAAGACCATCCAGATAGGATATTAGAAAAAGACTCAAATATTATGTAGTTATCTTTGAGTCCCTGACCCTTAATCCCTAGCTTTCCTCACAGTAGGCATCCATGAAGGCATGTCCTTGGGCTCATGGATAGACTGGAGGAAAAACCTGGATGTGTTTCTCTGGTTTGTCATATCAGGCAGCAGCTGTTTACTTCTCAGTAACCATCTTCCTGAAGTGGATTGTTTATCTTCAGCCAGCTTTTCCTTGGTAAAACTGGCATAGGGAACAGAGTCAGCGCACCTTGCTGTTTGGAAAGGAAGAAATAAGGCTGTGCTCCACTGTTGGTCAGGTCCCGAATCCATGAAATGACAAGGGGTCAAAGTTCACCAGCTTGATGGGCCCCTGGGCCAAACCCTTCCTCAAAAAACACCCTCTTCACCCCTGCACTCCTATGGGCCTGGCTTCCTCCAACTCCACCTTCCACATTGTTTTGTTTCCTATCTGAAAAGCCTTGAACTTTCCTCTCCACATGCTAAAGGGATCAGCCCTGGGGAGAGCCTTTTGGTTTCTTGTTTTAAAAGATATGAGAGATATGAATTAGCCTGGGGTAATGGCACATGACTCTAATAGCTGCCCTCGGGAGGCTGAAGCAAGATGATTCTGGGGGAGTTTGAGCCCATCCTGGGCTACATAGCGAGTCCAAGGCCAACCTGAACTATATAATGAGACCCCATCTCAAAAAACAAAACAAAACCCTTGTGAAAAAGCAATTGAATATCTCTTTGTATATTTATAGACTAGATTTGTGTATGTGTATATACATATAAAATCATGAGCCACTTAATGACAGATGCATTCTCTGAAATATTTTGTTAGGTGATTCTTTATTGTGTGAACGTCTGATTGCTTACACATACTAGGATGGCCACAATCTCACTCTGTGGTGTAATCTAATCAGACCACTGTCACATGTGGCTCTTCCTTGGCTGAAATATTGTTATGTAGTACACAACTATATACCAATTTAAAATTGAGGAAACCTTTTTTTTTTTTTTGAATTTTTGAGACAGGGTCTCACTATGCAGTTCAGGCTGGCCTTAAGCTCACTTTGTAGCTCAGGCTGGTCTCGAACTCACAACAGTCCTCCCGCCTCAGCCTCCTGAGTGCTGGGATTACAGGCCTGCATCACCACGCCTGGCTCTGAGGAAATATTTGAGAAGTCCCTACACCTGTTATTTAAAATAGCAAGCATTTGGAGAATGTAAGGTTGTATGGGTATATAAAATTGGGGGAAAAAACAAAGACATTTTCTTCATGGTTCAGGTATATAGTTTTTAAGTCTTGCTAATCCTGAGAGCACAACCATTACACCTACACCATGAGTGGAAGTAACTCCATTTTATAGGTTATCTTCATAATTGGGAGTTACCTGATCATCTCTCTGTAAGAAACGATGGACTTGTCCTTGTCTTTACCTCCAAATGTGGCTGGCAAAGAACTCTGTTCCAGAGCAAAGCAGCAGTTTTGTCCTTTCCTCTCCTCCCATGTCACCTCTGTCCCTCTCTTCTCTTCTTTCCTTCCCACCTTATCCTCCTCTTCTCTCTCTTTCTCTCTCTATATATATATATATTTTTTCTTTTTTAAGACAGGGTCTCACTGTGAAATTCAGGCTGACCTTGAACTCACTATGTAGACCAGGCTGGCCTCAAACTGACAGTAAGACCAGGCTGGCCTCAAACTGACAGTAATCTTCCTACGTCAGCCTCAAATGTGTTGGGATTACAGGTGTGTGCTCAAAACCCCTTAAATTTTGAGACAGGGTCTGACTAAATCACTAAGTTGCTTGAGCTGAGCTTAATCTTGGGATTCTTTTGCTTCAGCTTCTCATAATGCTGAGGTTACAGACCTCACCACACCTGACTTGTTCACTTGGCTTCTAGATGAACATTGTCAGCGACTCCTGCTGTCTTCCTACACATCTTTGCAAGATGATAATCTATTTGGTGAGGTGATCTTACCGCTGAAGGGTCAGATCCGTACAGCAGGTTTGCCAGAACCCTCTGGCAGGACTCCTTGTCCAGGGCTCCATTGCCGTCTCCCTGGAATGACCCCTGATAGATCTAGAGGCTGGATGAAGAAGCCAGAATCATTCTGCATGTGAAATAGTAGGGAAGTTGATTTTTCTGTTTTTAAATTAAAATAAAATGAAAAGACATTCTTTTTGGGCGATCATCTTAGCAGATCCCAGAAGAGGGCTCATCACACTATGGAGAGCATGGGCTTGGAAAATGAGTTTAACTTTCTTGCTAGGCTTCAGGTTCTTTAGTTGGGGTGATGAGTAACATACTATTTTATTTTGTTTTATTAACATACTATTTGATTAGGAAATGAGATAGTGTAAGAAGCAGTGTGGCACATGGGTACTGGAATCTCATTTCCTATAGCAAAGCTTAAGTAGATCAGTTTCTTAAGTGATCTGAGGAAAGCTGTGTTTTGTTTTCCCCCTCTTAGGGTTCTTGCCTTTTTCTTAGGGATGTTGCCTAGGCTGGTGAACTCAAACAGTCCTCCAGCCTCTGTCTCCTCAGTAGATGGACTACTGGCACATGCCATCACACCTAGCCGAAAAGCTAGTTTTTAATTGATCTGATTCTGATTGTTCTAATGGCTCAATTTAACTGCTTTGTTGCTTGTCAGCAACCAAAAGAAAGTGGAAAAGGCTTTATACCTCCTTTCTATTGATAAGTAATAACAGTGGGTCAAAACTCAGCTTTATCCAAGGCAGACTTATGCTAGTGGAAAGAACCAGCTAATTTGAGAGTGAAACTGATCCAGGAAAAGGAAAAATTCCCTTTTGCATTGCTTTTGAACCTGTTCTAGCTGACATTATAAGTGAACAGTCTGAGTGAATAGGATATTCTAAGCTGGAAACACTTTGGAAACTCATTCCTAATGGATGTGCAAAGCCCATGTTATAGGGACTCACCTGCCAGCCTTTTTTTTCCTGGAAAACCAACCTCAGTGTATTGAATTTTTAAACTCATTTTCACCTTTTGTCTCCTGTTGTCATGGTTACTTTATTCTCTTTGTTCAGACAAAATACCTGACACCCAAGTAAAGAGGAAAAGGTTTATTTTGTTTACAGTTTGTGGAGGTTTCAGTCTGTAATCAGCTGGCTCCAGGGCAGGGTGGTATGGCACAGATCCAACAGTGTAAGGCTACAGAAGGCAGCAAAAGCAGCAAGAGCAAAAGATGGCGGGTAGCAAACCTCTTTTTTTTCCTGTTATGTTATATATCTTCTATCTGCCCTCATCCACACCATCTCCATGCCCTTCTTTTCCGGAAAACAAACTGAGGATGTTTATGAAGTAAGGACCCTGGCTCCCTGCTGAATCACTTAGTTACTTCTCAAGTTGACACAATGAATAACATCCCAGAGTGGTAAGGACACGTCCTTTTTACTCCAGGATATACAACTGATGAGTTACTGAAGCTTCTAGAACTCCTCAAGTTGGTACAGTGTATCAACCATAACAATTCACCCCTTGTCAATTTGGCAACCAGAGGCAATTCTTTAAACCAGCTTCCACATACAAAGACATTTTTATTCTTACAACACATGTCTAACAATCCTTAAGAAAGACAGACAGTCTTTTAACATTATATTACATTAGAACCATAACATTTCATCCCAGCCCCTCAAGGATTCACGCACAACCTTTTATGCAAAAGGCATTTATTCCTTCTTCAAGAGTTGCCAAAGTCCTGACAGTGTCCGTGTTGCTGAAAAGTCTGAAGTCCCAAGTATTTCTGAAATGTAAGGCAAACCCTTAGAAGCAAGTCCCTGTGCAAATGAAAAGTTAAATACTTCCAACACTAAATGGCACAAAATAAACATTTTCATTCCAAAAGTTACAAATGGGAATATAAAAGAATAGGACCAAAGTAAGCTGAAAATCACCCAGGGCAAATATTAAGTCCTGTAGTTCCAAGTCTAGCATCTGAAGCAATATGTAGCAAATTGTGAGATACATGTGGTTCCACCTCTGCAGCACTCTTGGTGGTAGCTCACACAGCTTCTCTCTTAGCCCTGCTTTGTTCCCTCCTTGAAGCTTTTCTTAGATGGTCCACATTCCTGGTTTTCTTTTAGGACTCTCACTCACAGCTTCACACACTGCCCTCTCAGGGGCACATTGCCTGAGAAATTTTGAAATCCACGTGGAAGCCTTCTTAACCTTAGAACTCTTGCATTCTGCATGTGCCTACAACCACATGGATGATGCCCAGGTACGCTGCCAGCTAGCCAGGGTTTCCTCTTTCTTGGTTGTAGGGTGAGTGCTTGTATTGCTAAGTACCTGATCTTGAGGAGCAGATTCTTGATGCTGCCACCATGCTGGAACCCGGTGCAGCTGCTGCCACCGTTCTGGGACATGTAGTTCCGTGCTTCATGTAGTTTACTCCTCAAAGCAGTCTTTCACTTTTGCCGTTTTTGAGGCTGCAAAGGGTGGAGGCTAGCTGTTTCTTATGATATCCTCGAGCCATTTTTTTTCTGTTCTTCTGCTTCTTCTTAACAATGGAGATCTCTTCAGCTCTATCTTTGCAGTCCATAGCTTTACTGGAGCTATCTGTGTGGGCAAACTCATATTTTAAGTCATCCTGTTGGGCTCTTTGCTCTTGATTCTCAACATAGATCTGGCTAAACGCCACCAACAATAGCTCACCATTTATCTGCCTTGAAATTTCTTCTGCCAGATTAATTAATCCACCACCCTTAATCTCAGTCTCAGGCAAAGTCTCTGGACATGAGCAAAATGCAGACACTTTCTGTCAAACTGTAACACACATCATCTGGAGTCCAACAGCCAATGCAATCCTTCCCAGCAGAAACCTCCCATACCTGCACTTTACTGACATGATTTCTATCAGCCTTCTAGTCTTGAACTCTGACCAGAATCTTCCATGCAATGCAGTGTAAGGCGTTTTAGTGTATCTACTTCAGGTGACATCTCTGAAGCTTTCCAAACTCTTTGCACAAGCGGTTCCCAAAGGCTTTTGAACCACATGGTCAGGTATAGTCACAACTACTCCACACCTGGTACCAAATTCTGTCTTACTTTCCTCTCCTTGAGGAGACAAAATACACCCAAATAAGGAGGGGAAGGTTTATTTAGCTCACAGTTGGTGGAGACTTCATTCTGTAATCAGCTCCAAGGCAGGGTGGAGTGGCACAATGGCAACAATTATGACCATAGAAGACAGCAAAAGCAGCAAGAGCAAGGGGGGGTGTCTTTTTTTCCTGTTACGTTGTATATCTGCTAACTGCCCATGCCCACACCATCTCCATGCCCTCCTCTTCTATAAGGACTCTGGCTCCCTGCTGAATGACTTAAACTTTTAAACTTCTCAAGTTGATAAAATGAACATCCTAGAGTGGTAAGGGCATGTCCTTCACAACTCAGGATGCAGAACTGCTGAGTTACTTAGTAAAGTTTCTAGATTCCCGAAGTTCACATAATTTATCAACCATAACTCCTGTATAAGTGATCTTTGCCAAAGGCAAGGTCATTAGGATTTTCTCTTAAGCTTTCTTAGAAAAGAATTCAAAGGCTCCAAATGTAAGGATTTGACAAGGATCAGAAACTCCTAATTACCCTGGTTTGATTAGTACATGCTGTGTGCATGTGTTGAGATATCATGATACCCCATTAATATATGTAATTATTATATGCTAATAAGAATTCACAAACCCAAATGGGCTTTATAGATTGAAATTTTAGATTTACATCTGCAGTCTATTTTGAATTAGTTTTAATATGTGTGTTCCTTACAGAGCTTGTTTAACGTTTCCTCTGACAATATTATATCAAAACTTCTAAGTTGCTAACTTAATGCCTGGAGTTTCATTTAATTTTAACTATGCTTATATGTATGTGTATGCATGTGCTTATCCATTTATTCCTATGGAGTTGCAGATGAAAAAGAAGAAGTGTTGGGATTAGTTTGTGTTGAGCTGAGCATGAGGAAGAGACTAAACTCTAAATGGTATAATCAATGTATGGACATGGTAACTAATCTCTGCATTGGTTAGTTTGCTGGTTTGCTTTGGTGCTTTGTCAATTAGAAGACTCCACTTCCTCGCCTGTCATCTTTCCCTATTAGCAAGTACGAGAGATACTTTGTTTACCACAGTAGGAGGACGATGTCCAGTGCTCTGGTACTGCTGCCTAGAAACTCATCTGCTGAGGGGGCAGTCATGGTCCTAATGTAGACAGTGTAAGACATTGATTCCATATGCTCTTGGTTCTCCACTCCAGCCATCTGTACACATGTTGACATTTAGAGGTGGGTGTTTACTCTGGAGGGTAGAAATTATGGTTCATATTTTGCACAATGAAAGACCTGGAAGGTTTGTATCACACAGTTAACACTGGTGAGAGGGGGGGCTCAAGGGCCAAATTTACATCTGTTGCCTGCATTCTGTGTACTTGGGAAAATGATGCTGGACTCCCTGTGGCTGGAGCAAATATTGTTAGGCTGCTGTCATCCTGCATTTTCCATGCTGGTGCCCCCACTGGCCTTGAGACCTGTAAGCCACACTGTGTCTGCCAAGATCAGCACTTCATGGTTTCTGTGTTATAGGCTGCAGGTTAACCAAACTTGGATTGCTGTATGGCTGTGTTATTTTCAATATTTGTAGAGGGACAGTCCCTTTAATATGACTTTCCTGAGCTTCCATGGATGCTGGGTCTCAGACTTTTGCCAAATCTGATCTAAGTTGTTGTTTTTTGTTTGTTTTTCTATCCAGTGGAGGCCATAGTGGAGTTTGATTACCAGGCCCAGCACGACGATGAGCTGACAATCAGCGTCGGTGAGGTCATCACCAACATCAGGAAGGAGGATGGAGGCTGGTGGGAGGGACAGATCAACGGCAGGAGAGGTTTGTTCCCTGACAACTTTGTAAGAGTGAGTACAAAGCAAAACCCTTTTCCTGTCTCCTGTGTGGGGTGTGCTGAGCAAAGACTGTGGGACACTTGAGGATGAATTGATGGAACTGGGGGCTGTGTTGAAAGCTTGATCTCCTAGGTGATATCTAGAAGAGTACATGCAGTTTTGCTCTTGACATCTGGAATACCTGTTTTGAAATGGCTTTTTAAAGGCCCAGAGTGCTAGCTTCCTAAACTTTGTATCCCTTAAAAAAAGGCTTGAAAAATAGCAAGCTTGTTAAATTGTTTGATTTATGTACTTGTTTATTTGCTTCAAAAACTTAAAAGAATTTTTCCCTTTTCTAGTCCATGCAAAATAGAGGTGAAACTTAGTTTAGACCACTTATCTGAAGTGGCAATCAGTCTAAGTGCAGAATCTGAATTGTGTGGTTTTCCATCTTTGTATGTATATTGCCTTTTTGACAGGAGCAATATTATTTTCCTCTACCTCATTAGGTCCATAAAGCATTGAACAAAATCTATTTGTTCAGTAAGGTTTTGAAAATTATACCCTTTGAAGAAGTCATCTAGGGCTTAATTACAAAAATGTAGCCCATTCACTTTAATAAATTACATATGGCACAGTTGTAAATGCTAGTTTGAATTGTGTAAAAAAAAAAAGATCACCTAGAGACTGTTTCTCATGGGAAATACTAACTAGGTCTAAAAGTCCCAGGGCCAGGGTCAGGGAGATGGCTCAGTGGAATAAGTGCTTCCCTGGTAAGTGCAAGGGCCTGAGTTCAATCCCTGATTCTGCCAAAAAAAAATAAAAAGTCCCAGTGCCATGTGTTTTTTATCCAACATGCAAGAACTGATTGTCTTTGGTAGCAAGAGCTGTGTGCAGAAATCTGTAAGTCCATTGTGGTATCAGACCATACTTAGGAACATGCCTGGCTTCTGGGGTCAGGTAGTATGAGGGTTCTTGGTTCCAGAGAAGCAGGCAGCCCCCTCAAAGGAGCACCAAAGGCTGGGTGGGAGGGATTTTTGACAAAGGGTTTTAATGAAAAATATGTGACCAGTCCCCAGCTTCCAGTTCTTGGGCTTTCTAGCTCTATCCTGTGAGACTTGTAAATCAGTAGGAACCTAGTTCAGTCTTTTCTTCAGAATCTTGCTACAGGATGGTTTTGACATTTCTTTTTTGTTTTTTGGTGTTCGGAAAAGTAGGAGTTTTGTTGTTGACACAATGGTAAACATTGCTTTCTGTAGTGGTAGGTGTATAGCCCCACCCCCCATCACGGACTATACTAGAATCAGTTCTCTAGTTTCATGCATAGGAAAGAATTACATCCTAGCCATCAGGGATTGACTCTGTTGATTTGTAAATGGGAGATAATTTTTTTTGCCTTTCCAAACAAAACCTCCAGTTTTGGGAAAGGACTGTCTCTGAAGTTGAGCCAAATTCTACTGTAAAAGGAAGTTTTTTTTCCAAACAAAAGGGGCAGTTGTTGGAATGAAGATGAATGAGAAAGGAAGGGTAAGAGGATTGTGGGAAAGAGAGAAGAGGACATTGGGAAGAAGGGGGGCTGTGGGAAAGAGAGGAGTGTAAAAAAGAGAAAGGATAAGTCTGTGATGAAGGGACACTAGAGCCCTTGCTCTAGTTTTGAGAGCAGGCCCTCTTCTGAATTCCTTGAATGTGTCCTGTTGGTTCCCAATTTCAGACCACAAATCCATAGAATCCAAGAGCTGAATTGGAA
Source organism: Ctenomys sociabilis (assembly GCA_004027165.1). Taxonomy (NCBI): domain Eukaryota; kingdom Metazoa; phylum Chordata; class Mammalia; order Rodentia; family Ctenomyidae; genus Ctenomys; species Ctenomys sociabilis. Next base: position 15,549 of record PVKA01010423.1, read on the forward strand.
AGCACTTATAAAACCTAGAAATGGTTGAGGTTCGATGCTGGTGTACTACAAGGAATTGTGGAAGGTGAGAGGACAGTGACATGAAGGATTATATCTCTGGCTTCCTGCCTGTAGGGTTGCCTCCAGCTGTGTGTGGGACAAAATACCCGACACCCAAAATTAAAGAAGGAAAGGTTTATTTAGCTTCCATTTTGTGGAGGTTTCAGTCCACAATTAGCTGGCTGCAAGGCAGAGTGGCTCATGGCAGAGGGCAGCAGTTCATGGTGGCAGAAAACAACAGAACAGCAAGAGCAAAAAGACAGGAGCAGCAAGCAAGCCTCTCTCCCTTCCTTATATTGTAGGCAGGCTGTCTACTCCAGGGCACATGTAGCGCTCACATCCATAATCCTAGCATTGGACCATGAGTTAATCACACTCTAGAAGTGTGCCCCATGACTGCATGAGGCTTTTGGGGGACGACTCCACACAAATCACACCAGGCTGCTGCCTGTGTCCTTAACCAGAGGGGTGGCTGTCCCCATCCGGTACCCTTTCTGCTATGCTTCCTTTCACTTCCTCAGGTTTGGGGCCTTTTTTGTCTCTAATCTTTGGCTGTTGCCTGGGGTTTCTCTCGGCCACTTTAGAAAAGTCTCTTTATTAATCCTACCTCAGCATATTCCAGTGTCAGAATTTTGTTTCCTTTTTAGAGCCAACTACCTTATCAGCTACTCAGAGGTTTAAATGCAGAGTACTGCTGGCAGTTTCTTAGCACAGCAGTGGCCACCTGGTTGTGGTATGCCATTGATCCTCTCCTCAGGGCCCAGCTCCCTCTGCTTCTGCCATATCTATTGTCAACTGTCTTTGGCCTGAGCCCTTGTCCCATGGAGAGGCAGCCATGTATTTGGTGGATGGTTGTTCCACTGAGGATAGAAAGGATGTGGCAGGAACATCTGGGACTTCACTACTTGTGCTTGTCACATTTGGCAGAAAAAGAAACTTCGATTCTTTCAGGTGGCTGAGTCTATTTTCAAGTCTTTACCCTTAGGTCTATTATTGAAAATTCAGTAGGTGGATGCAGTGGAGATAACAATAACTAGAACTTTTGTGGAGATTTCTAAAAGCAGAAAATGTGTCTTTTGAGTAACAACAGACATGTTGGCATAGATTTACCTTTGAAAATGGCTGTGTGTATGTTTTACTTAGTTTGAGAATAACTTGTCGATGGATTGACTTAGACAACTTTATGGAATCCTGTCATTTATTTTTATTTTTCTGGCAGAACCGGGGATTGAACTCAGGCTCTTGCGCTTGCCAAGGAAGTGCTTATTCCACTGAATCATTTCCCTGGCCCCCCTGTCATTTATTGGTGTGCCTTTATGTTGATGTCATTATTGTCGAAGAGCCTGGCTTATGTATTTTGTTAATTTATTTATCAGACCTTTATTCAATGTCCACTTGATTGTTTAGTTTTTTGTATTTTAGGGAAGGGGTCTACAGGGTGTTCAGGGTCTTACTACTAGATCAGATTCAGAGTGATCCTCCTGTTTACCACCTCCCAAAAGCTGGGATTACAGGCTCTCATCACCATGCTCAGTCTCAATTGCTGTCTCAGTGCACCGCAGGGGCAGGGCTGATACAGCAGGCCTGGGGATTGAACCCCTGGCCCCTGAGCCTGCTTGCAGGTGCTTTAATTCCTGAGCCTGCTTGCAGGTGCTCTTCCTAGGTAATCAGACTCATGTATTAGTGTTTCTTGCACTTGTATTTCATGTAAGTGGAGTCACACCATATGTTTTTTCTCCAAAGGTGGTATTATTATTATTACTATTATTATTGTTATTATTTGGATTTTTGAGACAGGGTCTTGCTATGTAGTTCAGGCTGTCATTGAACTCACAGAGATCCTCTTGCCTCAGCCTCCTGTGAGCTGTTTGGCCGGCCCTCACTGTCCACTTAAGTGTACATGCCTGAAGTGTTAGCATTCACTGTCTGCCTGAATTTGTGTTGGTATTATCTTGGTCTCTTTAGACAAGAATACTAGCTTACTCTGAGCACCAGGCCATTCTGTTACATGGTGTGCTGTTTGTCAGCTCTTGTGGTTCTGTCCCTTTTAGTTCTGAATTATTTACGCTGGGGCAGAAGAATCTTTTCACATTTTCCTTTTATGTTTTTCCCTTACCTCTTTTCCTACCTGTTTTTGGGATTTCTTTCTTTCTTTCTTTCTTTCTTTCTTTCTTTCTTTCTTTCTTTCTTTCTTTCTTTCTCTCTCTCTCTCTCTCTCTCTTTCTTTCTTTCTCTCTCTCTCTCTCTCTCTCTCTCTCTCTCTCTCTCTCTCTCTCTCTTTCTTTCTCTCTATTTTTTAAAAAATGTATTTAGTCCAGGGTCTTACTACACAGCTTGAACTTGTAGTGATCCTCCTGCTTTTAGCCTCCCCAGTGCTGGGATTCCAGGCATGTGTCATCATCCCCGGACTTGGTGGCTGGTTCAGCATGCCCAGGGGTGGGGCCAGTGCAGCATGGGGTGCTGGGGATGGCCTGTGCTTGCCTAAGCAGGTGCCTGGTTGGCTGAGCTATCTCACCGGCACATATTTTTCCTTTATTTCAGCTCTTCTTTTTTTTAAATTTTCATTTTGAGGTAAAATTTACCTAAAAATGCATAAGTCAGTAGTATATGTTCTATGCGTGATGATCTTTGTGACATAAAAGCATACCTCTATAAGCACCATCTAGATCAGTACTGTTGTTGGCTATCAGAAAGTTCTATCATATCCTTTTTCATCCTCTTCCTAGGTAATCAGACTCATGGATTAATGTTTCTTGCACTTGTATTTCATGTAAGTGGAGTCACACCATATGTTTTTTCCCCAAAGGTGGTATTATTATTATTATTATTATTATTATTACTATTATTGTTATTATTTGGATTTTTGAGACAGAGTCTTGCTATGTAGTTCAGGCTGGCATTTGAACTCACAGAGATTCTCTTGCCTTAGCCTTCTGAGTGCTGGGAACAATATGCATTTTTAATAGATAGCTTTTCTTTTTAAAAAATTAATTAATTAATTATTTTGTACAGGGTCTCTCTACACAGCTTGGATTAGTAGTGATTCTCCTGTGTCAGCCTCCCCAGTGCTGGGATTATAGGCATGTTCCGCCACACCTGGTTTTGATGACTGGCATGGAATGTAGTACCAGGGAGTACCCAGATCCATGTGCTTGCCAGGCAGGCATTTAGACCACCAAGGTATCTTCCCAGCCTTACATGGCTTCTTTTGTGCAACAAAATGCTGTTGCATATATCAGTGCTTTCTTCTTTTTGTAGTGTCCCACATAATGCATATGCCATAATACTCTTATCCATTTTCCTGTTGATGGGTATTTGGTTTGTTTTAATTTGGGGATTTTGTAAAGGTTCTAAACATTCTTATGTGTCTTCTATAGTTATGTGCACCCATTTCTCATGTATATATATCCACTGCTGGACTACAACTGTGCCCTCACCTTCAATCATGGGTCTTTTTCTTTCCAAAGCTGTGGTCTCTATGAGGGGATGGTGTCAATTTATGCTTGAATCTCTTGTATCCCATGAACCACCTGACCTAATCACCCATAATCTTGGTGTCAGAGTAGCTGGCCTATGTGCATGATTGGTGAAGAGTGTTGGAGTGTAGAACTCAGGCTTGCAGGGATGATTGGATAGCTGAGCCTTGGAACTATAGTGACTAATTCTTAAACTGGGTACAGTGCACACCTGTAATCCCAGCACTATGGGAGGCCAAAGCAGGAGGGTCACAAGTTTGAGATCAGCCTGGGCAACTTAGTGACTTAGCTAAATCTTGTCTCAAAATAAAATTAAAAAAATGAAAAAAGGCTGGTCATGTAGCTCAGTGTGAAGGCTCTGGGTTTAACCCAGTACTAGAAAAAAAAGTGATGAATATTATTAGAACCCTACAATTAGAAAGCATGTATCTAAGTTTGTTGAACTCAAAGAGGAAACTAGTAGAATAATGAAACAGATTGAGGACATGAAAAACTGATTTTAAAAAATCAGTGAAAAAAGGAATGCTCAGATAAAGGTACAGTTATATTTGAAACTGGTTTCCTACCTTTGGAGCTATTAACTATACCAGAAAATATAAAGAGTAGCATATGTTACCATTTTTTGTTACCTTTTATAGGGTCATAGAATTTTCCCAATAAAGTGTTAGTTAAATTAAGTTATACTTCCAGAGAGGCTGATGACTCTGGGGTGACTTACTAGGAAATGCATTAACATGATATTAGGTCATACAATCATCCTTTTGTCCTAATCCCAAGTTCTCTACTTTTTGTGAATAGACCATGATAGACCTTAATGTGGAAAACAATGATAGGAAAAACAGAGGAATCTTCAGAGTCATTTGGTTAAAAAAATATGGCTGCCCTTGAGGGATTTATGTTGCCATATAAACCGAAAGACACCTATTTTAGGCAGATGTGGGCTCTTTGTATTTAATTACCAGTATCTTGCTTTTAACATCTTACTATGAAATCCAGAGAATGATTTTGGAAAGGATTGATAAACCGTCTTTTTTTAGGTTCATCTGACATAGGCCCAATACATAGATATTTTTTAATGACCAATTGGATGATTTTGAAAAAGAAAACAGACAACATGGCTCGAGCTGCCATGTGTATGCCAACCAGCACTTGTAGGAGATGTTTGGTAAAGTGCAGTGAGACCAGTACCAACTCCCCACAACGCATGTACTCATCATGTACTGTAAACATGCAGTAATAAAAATTAAAGAAGATAAAATGTAAGTGTCTTTTACCAAAAAAGAAAGACCCAGGCCCTTGCCATTTTGTAGTTCACAAACAGAATGTAGAAAGCAGGAAGCTGTGGTAGGGGTTAAAAGAATATACTTGCCGATCTTTAAATGCATCTGGTACCGTCTGTGAGGAAGTGAGCTGTTTTCTTAGCTTTTTTTCTGTATGTGTGAGGTAGAAGTACCATTTTACAAGTCGCTTGTCCTGTTGTTGAAGGTTAAAGTGTGTTTACTTGTAACAGCTTGCTTTCCGGTTCTCTCAGCTGGGTGTTTAGACCTCTGGCATATTCAGAGCCTATTTTGATATTTGCATAGACTGGTTGGTATTTTTTAAATGAAGGACATGAAAGGGCAGTGGTTTGCATACTTGCACCACTCCAAGATAAAGCTCACATTTACAGTGCTGATTTATGAAAGAGTCACATATTTACTGTGACAAGTAACAGAGATTTGGTTGTTCCATATTCACAGACTTTAACATGGAACTCTTTTTATCAGATTTCACTTTTCTTTAAACTTTTAACACAAATGCCATTACTTTTATGAATATTATGGATGACTGTTTTCAAGATACTTGTCACTTTTGGAAAGGTATCCAGTGTGTTTTACAGCATGCGGAGCCTCTTTCTCACAGCAGGTACCTGTGATGTGCTTGGGTGCACAGAGCTCTATTGTATTCAGGAACATTTGCTGGGTGTTGTAAGTGTAAGAGCCCCCTTGAATGGAATCATCATTTAATTTTTTTTTTAAGTTTAGTTCTGGGGTGATGCTTGTAAATTGCCTAAGGTGTGTTGCTTTATCACTAGTATTTAGAGCCTCTAAGTAGTGTGGCTAGTTTTTGGGCTTTGAGTCTGGTTATTTTATATTTTATGTATTTAGTGCAGTGTCTACAGGGTCTCACTACACGGACTGAACTCGTAGTGGTTCTCCTGTTTTCAGCCTCCCAAGTGCTGGGATTACAGGTGTGCGCCACCACCTCCAGCCTCAATCGCTGTGTCAGCGTGCCCTGGGGATGGGGCTGGCACAGCATGCCGGGGATTGAACCCCCGCCACTGCGCTCTGCCTAAGCAGGTGCTTTAGTCTGCTGAACTGTTGGGCCAGCCCTGGGGTTTTGAATCTGTTGCAAGATCCTACTTCTTAAATTTGTTGGGGATAAGAAGTTGCTTCCTGTTTGGCCCAACCCCTGGTTCTTTGGGACTGTGCCACAGTATTTTTTATGACCCTTAGGCAATCTCAGTCTTACAATAGCAGGAAGAATAGTTGGTAAGAACTATTATGTCACTTTGGCTAAGGTGGTACAAGGGGTTAGGGGAAAAATAGAGGAATACAAGAACAGAAGAGATTAGAAGCAAGGCTGGAGGATACAGGAGGATCACTTTGGGAAACTGGTGCAGAGGATGGGAGAGAAAAAGAAAAGGAAGAAATAAAAGGAAGAACAGAAGAGAACAACAACCACAGGGAATCTAGAAACCACATTCACACATATAAAAACAAGATCAAAAATGGAGAAAAACAAAACAACAATAAAAAGTAAACAAGGGGGGGAGGAGAAAAAGTTCATTTCCAGGGTTGTCACTGCTGTTAGTGGTAGATGGCGTGTGGAAAAGCGTCTAGATTTGTGTTGATTTATCCCAGCAAAGCAGTGGTAGCTTTAGGAGGTGGCAGTGGATAATTTCCAGTGAGGCTGCCCCTTCATTTCCCCTGAAGTCTAGGCTGGATGCTGGCTGGGAGGCTGAGGCCGTACCTTTTCAGCCTGCAGCAGCCGGTTCATTTTCTGCAGGCTTCAGTTCAGCTGGGAGACACTAGATGGACACTGCAGCTGCTCTTACCGTGAACTCAGCCAGCCTCTTTTGAAGATGGCTCTCAGCCAGTCGCTCTCTTGCACTGGATCACTGAGCCCTCAGCACTCACTGCCATCTAACACAGTCCTTCATGTCCACTGTTCCTCTTCACTGCTGCCTCTCTCTGTGAAGGCCTCTGCGTTTGCCAATTGTCACTGTGTGTCCACAGGTTTGAGCTGCTCCTCTCACGCAGTGAGTCCTGTCTCAGGGAGAAGGCACCCCTGGCTACCTCCTTTGTTGAAGTTTCTCCCTTTCCGCTCCTCTTGGGCTTCAGTTCATGCTTCAGATCCTTCCTGGGTCCAGTGGACCCACTTCCCTCCTTCTTGTCTTCCTCACATTGCTTTGTTCCAGCATCAGGACAGAGAGGCTCTTCCATTGTTGTTTATGACACTGCCATCTTTCCAGAAGTCTGGAACCATCATGACAAGTGTAATTTCTCACATAGGATGAGTTTTAGAACTCGTGTCCTGGCCTTGAGTCATTCTGTGCTCTAGAGAACATGTATTAGACATTCTTCTAAAGATGTTCAACAAAGGTTTTTCTGAGTAAAATGCCAATTAAATGTTTGAGTGCATTCATCAGACAAATGTGCTAAATGAACCCTGAACTGCCTTTTATTTTTTTAATTTAATTTAATTTTGTAGAGTATAAATAAAAGCAAAAACAAATAGCAGATGCAAAGACAGAAACAGTGTGATATACAATACATATGTTACACATTTGAAATCAAGAATAGCAAATTAATTAAAAAATATTTTATTTATTTGGTACAGGGTCTCATTGCAGCTCAGACTTGTATCCATACTCCTGTCCCAGCCTTTCTAGCACTGTGATTGATTACACGTGTATACAACCACGTCTGGTTTCAGTGGCCTACAACAGCAAACCTGGGGCTGGCACAGCATGTAGTATTGGGGATCAAACTTGAGTCCTTGCTCTTGCCAGGTAGGTGCTTAGACCACTGAGCTATCTCCCCAGCCAACAAACTGGCTTTTTGAGTCCCAATTTCTGTGATACTTTGTGTAGTAATAATAGCCACTTAGCAGGTTCACTGGCAGCTTGGTTCTGTGTATATTATCTGTCTGTGTCTGTACAACAGCCAAAATTTGTCGAATATTTCCTGTATGTGCCAGGCAGGAAGGAGGCTAAGTCATTTACGTGTTTTATTTCATTAAATCTTTGTACCACCTTATGGCAAAGGTACTAAGTTTATCAAATTCATTTTTAGAAGAGATAGTGGAGGCATAGGAAGGTGAAAGGACTTCTTCAAGCCATAAGTTAGTGAGAAACAGACAGGTTACTAGTGATAGGTGTTTTTTAGGTGATTGGTGCAGCAGAGAAGCAGGCAGAAGGGAGAAGGGAAAGGGGCTTTATTTTCTTTGAGAACATGGGAAAGAATGTGGGGAAGGATGAGGAATTTTTTTCTCTCTTGAAAAGAGGAAGGCAGGCAGAGGCTTTTATGGCCTTTAGCAGGGGAAGGGTTTGAAGGGCTTGTTTAGATGTACCTGAGAAGCTGATTGGGGGTCTTCCCTGAGGCAGCAGGAAAGGTGAAAGTAAATTAGGTCCTGGGCTAAGTTGGAGAAGAAGAGGGAGGTGGTCCTGGGAACATGGGCCTTTGTTTTAAGCGCATTGGCCATATTAGATGACCACCACAATGATTTTAGCACTTCATACTAGGGCCAGAACCTATCAACAAGGGCTTTGGAACTTGAGCTTCATCAGGCAGCATTTTTTGGGTGTATGGTTTGTCTAGAGAACAGTAAGCCCCTTTTCATGATCATTTGCTGGATTAGGCCTCCTGAATGTCCTATCAGGTGGTAGAGGTTATTAACTTACTTTCTGAGTTTTAGAAAATTCTCTTCAGAAGTCAGTTTTTCCAACTAAAATGGCAGCTCTTGCCTAGATTTATGGGCTTACACTATCCCTACAAATTGGTAAAGCAAGGGAATTAGGAAAAATATTTTGTTTTTGTCCATTTGTAAGCGAACATCATTTTGAGGGTGTTCAGGATAGGCTTTTTCAGAAGGAGTATGCCTCTTCTGTCAGTAGTAGATAATTCAGATATGTGACTATTGATGGTTCCTTGTCCATATGGCCAGCGAAAGCAACCAATTCCAATTCAAGTATTGTAGTTTATTTTCATAGAGTCCTAAAACTAACAAGAAGAACCTCTTAGACACCATTATGAGAAATGTTACTCCCAAGTAGGGTCTGGAGTAGTTAGGGACAAGTGTCTGACCAGTGAGAGGCCACATCCTTTGGTGAATTCTTTAGGCTTTGTAACTGTTACTGTGCAGGAAGGGGTGTGTGTCTTGTGATACAGGAGAGCTATGACCTCGGTAAATTTTGGTCCCCTGACTGAGTTGATTGTGGTGATTATGTATAATGGAATCTTATTTTTTTAATGACAAGATTATCACATCTTAGCTTAGAAAGGGACTATGGGATCATGTGTTTTAACCCCCAGCTTTCTAGCAGATTAAAATCTAAACCATCTGGATGTTGTTGTGATAATAACTTGTGAACCGTGGGGTTCGCACCAAGGACTCTGCCAGTGATTGGTGATCTGGCCCTGCTCTGGCAGTGCTGCATTGTGAGAATTTTGGGAAAAAGCAGGCACTGGATAAAAGGCTTAGAATATTTTTAAAAGTTTAGGTCATTCTGCTGCTTGGTAAAGCCTGGGCAGTCACTTTGTGCTGTGGCATTGCTAGGCAGCAGCATCAGTTACACCTACTGTCTTTTCTCAGGATCATGGGTTCGTAGCCAGTGATCTAGATTTGACAATACTATGTTATTTGAAAAGTAGCTTTATGTATAAATGAATATGTCAGGAAATATAATCGTGCTGGAAATTGTAAAATAAAAGTCTGCAGATACATGAAGAACATAGTAGAAGCTACCCAGTGCTCAACTTGAGTCCACTAGAATAAATACATTCTAGTTGCAGACTCTGGACTAAATAATTGATTCTGTCCTACTCCTTACCCAGTGTAGTGAGGTGGGCAGAATTTCTAGGGATGGTCTTCAAGCTTGTAGACCATTTTATCACATCCCCACAATATGAATGTGATGAGCTACCACTCTAGTGATTGTATTGTTATGTAACACACCAGGCCCTAAAAAGGGAGGTTCTGCAGGCCAGAGTCATAACTGAGCCCTTCTGAGAAGAGAACTCTCACTGCCTACCGGTAGAAGAAGTGAGAGAAATTCAAAGATTGAGGACCTTTGTGCTTTGAAGAAGGAGAGGTTACATGAGTACTGGGAACCTATAGGAGCAGAAACTAGACTTGATTGGCAGCCAAAAAAGAAAAACAGACCTCAGAACTACAGCCAATAGGAAACATATTCTGCCAAAAACCCGAGTAAGCTTACAAGTGGGTTATTCTCATAAGCCTCTAGATAAAAGTCTAGACTGATAGCTATCTTGTGAGACCCTAAGCGATCATAAGTCCCTGTTGAGTCTACCAGGATTTTTAACTTACAGAATTGTGAGATGATAAAGAGGTATTGTTTTAAGTTATTTCATTGCATGGCATGAAATGTGTGTAGCAAGTGGTCTAGGGTACAGCTCTCTCTGTCTGTGGACAACTTATCAGTGGAGGCTGAGTGGGGAATATGCACATCTGTACCTTGCTTGGTGGCACCAGGCAACCTATGGCAGCTCTACCTTCACACCTGCTAGGGGATGGGGATTCTGTATTTCTTCCATTCTCTTATGCTTCCCTATGAGCAATATTATTTTATTTTTCCTTTGAGCAGTATTATGACAGGAGGGGATACTCACCACTATACTAACGAGGACAGGTCGCTGAGCAGTATTATGCAGCTTATCCTCACCCCTGCAATGGAGAGCGGGAAAGAGCTGGAAGAGGATGGAGCTCGACTCATTAAACCTGTATAGAAGTCCTTGGAAAACTCCTGACTCACCCACACATGAATTTGATAGAATTAACTTGCCCAGATGCTTAAGAATACTAGAAACTTAGGTGTGGAATACTAAGTAGGTTTGCAGAATGGCCACTGAGTGACACAAATGAAGCAGATTGCAAGAGCATTGCAAAAGCTCTAGATACTAAACTATCATTGAACCCACAGCCTATGAAAGTACCCCATGACCCGCATGCTAAATCTAGGCAGAATAAGACTGGCTGCTAAAATTAAAATAAGGTCTAGAATCTGGAGTGTAGGGGGGTATAGTTCCCAGTTCTGAAAAAACAAAAACAAAAACAGAAAACAATCCAGAGTATTCTGATAAAATAGTCCAAATATCATAAGGGCATGATGAAACACTTGCTACACAAAGAAACAAGAAAATTGCAACTTGAATAAAAAGGCAATTGACAGGTACCGACACTGAGAGACTTTTTTCCTTTTTGGTACTGGGAATTGAACTCAGGACATTGTACTGCTAGGCAGGCACTGTGCCACTGAGCTCTATCTCCAGCCTGAGATTTTGAAGCATCCATCATTAAAATGCTGTAAAAAGCAATTATACCCGCCAAAGAAATGAAACATTAGAAAATCTCAGCGAATAAATAGAAAATATGAAAGGTGAAAACGGTAGAACTGAAAACTAGCCAAATCAAAAAGCTGACAGAATGAACTCAATAGTTGTTATGGTTTGTGTGTAGTTGCTCCCCCCAAAGCCTCAGGCAGTCTTGGGGCAGCTTCTGGAGTTTATGATTGATTATCATGGGTGTGGATGCTGCAGCTACCCTGGGGCAGGTAATTTGCATTTCAGTGTAAGGAGGGAAGAGTGGGTATGTGCTGGAGCAGCTCCTTTCGTGCTCTTGCTCTTTGCCATGTCCATGCAAAGTTGCTTTCTGCTATTTGCTGTCTGCCTTGGACCCAGCTGAATATGGACTGAAACCTGCAGTACCTGTGAGCTAAATAATCCTTTTCTTCCTTCAATTTGAGTGTCGTCGGGTATTTGTCCCAGAAACTAGAAAAGAGTAACTGAGAGAGTAGTACATTAGTTATGACGTATGGAACATCAGTGAATTTGAAAATGGATTGATAAAATTCAATCTGAAAAATAGAAAGTAGTCTGTGAACAAAATGAATGTAGCCTTAGAGACCAGTGGAATAGTAATCTAAGAGCCAACATTTATGTCATAAGATTCCAGAAGGATAAGAAGGATATGGGAATAAAAATACTCAAATAAATAATAGCTTCTCAAATATGGAAAAAGGCATATGCCTTTCAGAATTAAATTGAACAAAATCTGAACAGGATAAATGCAAAGAAGTCTGTATAAAGTTATACCATAAATATAAAGACAGCATGAGCATGGTGGTGCACTTCTGTAATCCCAGTACTCTGGGAGTCTGAGACAGGAGGACTGCAAATTTGAGCTTACCCTGGACAATTTAGTGAGTTAGAAAGACTCCATCTTGAAATTAAAAATAGAAGGATTGGGGATGTATCTTAGGGTGAAGGCTCTGAGTTCAACTCCACATGGAAAAATAAGACAGAAAAAGTATCAAGAGAGAAACATTATATTACCTATGGGGGAAGGATCATTTAAATGACAGTAAATTTATCACAAAATCATGCCATACAGAAGGAAGTACACATTTTCAAGTTTTGAAAGAATAGTCTGGAGGCCAGGGAGATGGCTCAGTGGAATAAGCACTTCCTTGGCAAGCACAAGGGTCTGAATTTAATCCCGGGTTCGGCAAAAAATAGCAACAATCCCCCCAAAAGAAAGAATAATCAACTCCAAATTTTCCATCCTTAGGAATGAAGAAAAAAAAATACTCTCTAATGATGGAAAACTAACAGAATTTATCAGTAGCAGACCTACATTTAAGCAGGGAATAAAGAAAATTCTCTAGGTTAGGTGTAGCAAAGCAACAAAGGAGAGAGCAACGAGAGAGGGGGGAGAGGAAGGAGAAGGATGAGGAGGGGGAGGAGGAGTAGGAAGAAGAAGAAGAAGAAGAAGAAGAAGAAGAAGAAGAAGAAGAAGAGGTGGAGTAAGAGGGGGAGGGGAAGAGATGAAAAGAGAAAGACAAGCCTCTTTCTGCCCCTTATATTGTAGCCAATCTATGAGGGTTAAGGCTGTACCAATCCGATCAGTGGACTGATCCAGCAGTTCCTCACCCTTAGTGCCAGCATTGCACTATGAATCAATCACACACTCTAGATTTAGCTGCCTCCGCAGAAACCCTATGACATGAGGCATCAGTGGGGAGTGCATCTGGACACAAATCATAACAGGGATCTAGGGAAAAGGCCCTTTGGGCAGAGAGAATAACATGTGCAAAGGCCCTGGGGAGAGGAAGTCCATGATATGCTGACAAAACAAGAGGTCAGTGTTCCTCTAGAGGGACAGATGCAGTTAGAATTACATGGCTCTAGGTGGGGTAGTGCCACCATGAGGGCTTGTGGCAGAATGTAATAAATTGGGGTGGTTCCCACAAAGGAATGATGTGAGCAGAACTGTAACAGGTTCCCTCAGGTTACTGTGTTGAGAGCAGACTATCAGGGGCCAGGGTGGAGGCAGGAAGAACAGTTTGAGGCCATTTGGGAAAGCCAGGGGTGGTAGAAGGAGCAGTGAGCAGCTTTCAGATTCTGGATATTTCCGAAAGTAAAGCCAACAGGATTTGTTGCTAAGACCAGCTTTGTGGTAAGAGAAGGGGGAGGGTGAGAAAAATGCTAAGAATTTTATGCTGAGCACCTGGACGGGATTCAGCGGCTGGATCCAGGCTAGAGAAAGGAATTTGTGTGGCCACACTGCTGTGGCAGAGGCCTGGGTCAAGGCCTACTCAGGGCCACCTCAGGCTCAGCAGCTTGTACCCAGGAGTGGGGTGGCTGCTGTTTTTATCTGTCACCCCATGACGTGGGATGATACACTTGGAACAACTTAGAGTGGCGTTTGGTATGTGTTAACCAGTCCATGTATTAGTTGCTAACAGAAATATGAAGTCACTCTGAGATATTGGGAAAATTCTTGGTGTTTGTCACTTGAGTACCCTTGGGTGCTGGTGCTGTGAAGAAGTTGGGAGTAGAGGAAGTTTACTTGGCAGAGTTTGGGGGATATATTCCATGTAAGATGAAAGGCAGAGGAGTGGGGCGGGCAGGGGCTCACAGGCTGTGATGCCCATTAGTGGCAGCCAGCCTACCAAAGAGCTCCTGAGCAAAGGTTGCCCCTAGAGGAAAAGGGGAGATGTTGGTCAGAGGATTCCAAATAAGATGAATAAATTCTGGACATCTAGTTAATAGCAATGCTTTGCATACTACTTGAAATTTGTTGGGTAAATCTTAAGTGTTCTCACTGTACAGGAGTAACTCTGAGCTGGTAGACATGTTGATAATTACATTTCACAGTATAACTATGCATCAAATCATGTTATACACCTTATATAAATATAGCTTTTATTTGTTGATTATGCCTCAGTAAAGCTAGAAAAAGAATAAATAGAGCTCTCTGGGCTCTCCTTCTCTCTCCTGAGGTCAGAAACTAGTGAAGGCTTGCTCATGCTGAAGACTATGTGTTTCTCCTTGCAGAACAAAAGGACAGTGTACCTCTAGGGGTGCCTGGGAGGCACTGGGTTTCACTTTAGTTTATTATATTACCAGACAATTTGGAATAAGGTACCATTGCTTCCCAGGCTCAGGGGTGTATTTCATCATCTTTATGCCACTGAGAAAGATGAGATTAGGAATTCTAAAGGAATTCAGGGAGAGCAAAACTGAAGATGTAAATGTTCCTTTAATGTGCAGTCACAACATCCACCAATGCCAAAGCCACACATACACACTCATATGCTTTTCTTACTCTCTTTACTATTTGTGGAAAGAGGCACAGGAAGTCATCACAGTTTTGCCTCTAGTTACATCTTTTGCTTCTCATGAAAGGATAAACATTTCACTTCTTGTCATATTTCCTTTGGGACCACCAGATTTTTTTTTCAAGAAGGCCCCAGAGAAGATCTGGGCCTGGGAGTCTGGGTGCAAACCAAAATGAGGCTGCCTGAGTTAGTAAGCTGAAAAGTTGCTCAAGCCAAACCACATCCTGCTCTGGGCTTTGGGAGCCAGGTGGTCCCAGAGGGAGACCTAGAGCAGAGCAACCCTGTGAACCCTGTTCGCCTCAGTATGTGGTGACACCCTGGCATGTATGCCCTCTCAACACCAAGCTTTTCTCCTGCAGCTGCCCAACGTACTGGTCACCAGTAAAGCCTGTGAAACACATCTAATTCTTGTTGCGGCTGTGCTACCACATGGCTATATGCTGCGGCTCTCAGGAAAGCACTTTGCTGGCTATAAAACAAGGCCATAGTCAAGATCTGAGATGGCCAGTGCAGGTTGTTAGTGTCAGCACAGTAGGAGCCAGGTGCATACCGCAAGGGACTGTTTGTGCATATTATGGAGAAAAATATGTATTAAAATTGTATTTAAGGTATTTAAAAGATGTTCATTTTACTCATGATTATACCAAAATATAATTGGAATTGTTAAAGTATTTCAATGTGAGCATATACTCAGCAGGGTTGTGTTTGGGCAGTATTTTGTTTGTGGTATCATCCGGTTTACTTTCTGATCAGACATGATTCATAGTAAAGAAATGATATCCAGAATAAATAGGGACCAATTATGGGGCAAAGCTACATGACAGCTGTTTAAAACTATAAACACTACTAAGTGATCACTGCTGGGCCTATAGTGACACTGTAACATTGGGACCTTTACAGGCACACCGGGAAAGGAGTCAGGTTTATTGCTGTCATTGTGTAATTGCTGTCAAATACCCTGGCTTAGAGTCACAATTCAGTCTTCAACTGTTTCTTTCAGCTGCCAAGTGTGCACAACTTTTTTTCTCCTCCCAGATCTTTTTTTTTTTTTTTAATTAAATCCTTTTTTCTTTGGGCTGGCCAGATAGCTCAGTGGATCAAAGCGCCTGCTTAGGCAGACACATGGGCTGGAGGTCCGTCCTGCCCCTGGGATGCGCTGAGACAGTGATGATTGAGATTGGGTGTGATGGTGTGCACCTGTAATCCCAGCACTTGGGAGGTGGAAAATAGAAGGTTCACTAGGAGTTTGATCTGTATAGTGAGATCCTGTAGTAAATACATAAAAAAAATTCTTTTTTGTGGGGGGCAGTACTGGTGGGGATAGGGATGGAACCCAGTGCCTCATACAAGCTAGATAGGTGATCTGCCACTTAGCTATATCCCAGCCCCTTTCCCTTGATCTGGAAATCGGAACAATTGCCAACTATAAAAATAATATTTGTACCATGTGAAAATAGTTTTAGCTATTCTGTGTTAAATGTGGGATTATGATGACATTTGCCTCTGGCGGCACAAAATGCAAACTCTGAAACAAATTTGAATATGGAGTACGTCAGGTTTGTGTGGTTTCAATTGCTGAGAATTTTTTTTTGTGTGTTTATTGCTATTTCTTCAAGAGAATGCTCTGTTATTTGGTTCAAAATGTCACACAATGGCTGGTCTCTGTGGCACTATAATCCAGGCAATTATAGTGTGAGCTTCTGCTGTCAGTGGTGGTTAAAAATCCATATATCTTACTCTTTTTTCAGCATCCATGTTTCTTATTCAGTTTAACTCATCTGTTTATTTTGAAACTTGATTTGAATGGGTTCCATTAGCAGATGTTTTAAGGTGACAAGTTTAGGGTGCTGTCAACTTTAAGCTAAGCACAATCCCCAGCCCTCAAACTGGATATGAAGTCTAATTTTAGGCTTGTTGCCATGCAGAGTTGTAACTGATTTGTAAACAGCCCATGTAACACCATAGTACAGTTGACAAGCTTCTGTTCTTGGGCAGGGTGCAGTGTGTTATCTAAGTGTCTAAATGGTGACCCTGATTGCAATTTTACCTGGAGTGCATCTCACTGAGCTACACAGCATAATTAAAATCACAGATTCATCATCCCATTTTAGTCCCATTATAGATAAACTTGGGCCTTTGTGATAATGAAAGCCAAATAAGGATTCACTTCACTAAATGTATAAATGAATATTAAAGCATAAACATGATTCAAAGTCACTCTCTTTGTAATGAAAGCTACTGCAGGGAAAATCTTGGCTTGTGGCATATACTTGAAGTTCTTGGACTGAATAGTCACTTATGTTTCTTTTGCTTGTCTGGCCTGATGGCAGGGATTGGTTATGTATTGATTTCAACACAGAGTGGCTAGAATGGTCCTATGGACATCGAGTGAGCATGTTAAATATTCATCTGGTTTAACTGCATTTAATATATAGTATTTAAGATTAAGCAGGAGTTTTAGTTATTAAATGGTTCAGTTTTTAATAGTACATAATTTATTTGCTATTATCTAAGTTAGTGAATTACTTCAGTGAAAATTCTTTGTGTGAGGTGAATCTTACCAAACTGGTGCTCCTTTCATTTACATATGATTACTGATTTTATTAAGTTAGGAATTTGGGTAACAGAAGGAGTGGCAATCCAAAATCTTAAAATGTCTCACAACTAATGAATGTGTTGTATTCTATTATAAATTGCAGGGCCGGGGCGATGGCTCAGTAGAATAAGTGCTTCCCTGGCAAGCACAGGGGTCTGAGTTTAATCCCTGGTTCCGCCAAAAAGATAAATAAATAAAAATAAAATAAAATAAATTGCAGACTGAGGTCTGACACTTGCTGGCTGCCCTATTGTGATTCTCCATTTCTATGAATATTGATAATGACGCATATCAGTTTAAGAAAGAGTGAATTAACATGTAATATTTATATCGATTTCTAAATGTACATTTTAAAGTAAATTTGTTTTATTGTAGGATATTACTTTTTCTACTTTGATTTTTTGTTTCATTTCTTTGACACTGAAATTTAATGATATATTGGCACAATTGAAAAAATCATTTCTGAAGTGTTGCCAAAATACTGATTGTTTTTAAAAATTCAAGTGATCTCTGTAAATTATCAAACAAGACTCAAGTGTTGTCTACAGGTTTCAATCTATATTATAGTGTTTTCCTGTTTTCCACCAGGGCCACCTACTCCTTCATTTTATAATATGAAATGTTACTAAACTATTAAAATATAGAAAAGTATGAGACTATAACCTCCTCTAGCTACCCACCACCTGGTTTTATCAAATGTTACCATTTTGTCGTACTTCTGATCCTTTAAAAATAAATAAGTAGACTTCTGGTTTCAGCTCAGATGTAGAGAGCTGCAAACATGTCCCACCCACGCTTCCAAGAAAAAATCTGAGCAGCCTGGAAATGAACAGAGAACTGAGTTTCAGGAACAAATGGCCATTTCAAAATCAGGGGAAAAGGAGAGGAAGGAGAGAGTTATAGGGAGACTGAGAGGAACAGAGACAGACAGAGAGACAGAGACAGAGAGACCACCAGATGCCATAGAAATGGATAGGAAGACTAAGCAAGAAAAAGTGGCAAATTACTGGAGGCAGAGAATTGCTTGGCTTGAGAAAGTGGAGCTTCTAGGCACAGCAGTTGGAGGGAGATGGTTTTACTCTTTTGCTGGATTTTCCTTTAGGGGCTCCACCTGGCTCTCATAGGCCTGGGAAAAATCCAGAGAAAACTCGTGTAGTAGGCTCAGAACTGCTGAGAATTCTACTCAAGAGGAAAAGGCTTATTCTACAGGGGAAGGACATGGTGAAATACATTGCAGCTGGGTGAAGGGAACTCACCCAGCCACCACACTTTACCTTGTCCCCTCCCTATTTACCTAAAATGAGATGCAATCTGCAGGAAAAAGGGCCTCAAATTGGAGGTAGCCTGAGAACACTGGTGCTAACCACTGCAGCTGGGGGAAGGGGGTGGGGAGCTCTAACCCTAGAGGAGAGGCAGAACACCTGTGAAATTTATACCCCAAAACACTGGCCTGTTATGTACTGCAGAGAATGAGGTTTAGAATATTAGAGAACTGCTCCCTTCAGCTGTACCAGCATGTCAACAAGCCTCCAGAAATAACAACAGTGGAGTATTGCAAGGAAAACCACAAGACACAGGCTTGTTCTAAAGAATAACACAAAGGAAGGCTCAAAGCTAAATGAAGGGACAAGAAAATATCACTAGAGGAATCTGAAGTTTCTGATGTCTGTAGGAATAACAGACTTCAACACAGCCCAACTTCTTTATTTTTAGTTTTTAATGTATTTGGAACAAGGTCTCACTGTGGGCTTGGACTCGTAGTAATCCTTCTGTTTTGAGCCTCCCAAGAGCTGGGGTTCCAGGCATGTGCCACTGCACCTGGTCTTGGTGGCTGGCTCAGTGCACCCAGGGGTGGACCAGCATGGCGTGTGATGACCAGCCAACTTCTGTTTAGATTAATAAAAATTAATTAATGAACAATGCATTTACCTAAGCATCTACTACTCTATACAACATGTCTAGTTTTCAAGTGAAAATTGCAAGACACATCAAAGGGCAAGTAAAGCAGTCTAAAGAGACAGAGGAAACCCTAGGACCAGGGCTGGCACAACATGCAGTACCAGGAATGGAACCTGTGTTCTGGCACTTGCCAGACAGGTGCTTAGACTACTGAGCTATCTCCCCAGCCCCAGGGCTATTTTAAATGGCATTTTTAGAGTGAATTTAACAAGGTCTGAGCTCTTAAAGTCTAACAGAGGACAGAGAACATAACTCTAGATGAGTGAAAAGATAAGCATGGTTAGTAAAACATGCAGTGGTGAAATACAATAGGAGAAAACTGTCATTGAGTGACTGGTGGAGCGTGTGGGTTGTTTCAGGTGAAGTAATGGGGAATATCTCTAAAGGGAAGTGGTGATGTGAGAGCTCATATATGGTTAATGAAGAGAGGCCTGCCGTAAATCAGAGCCAATCATGAAGAAAACTGCAAGTGCAAAATTCCAGAAGTATGAACAAGTTTGGATCCCCTGAAGATAATGGTCATGCTTTGCAAGGTAGAAATGCTATGGGCATGTTGCTTATGAAAGGAACCATGCAGCTGTGTCTCAGCTAACCTAAGTGAGGAAGTGGTGGGTGCATTTTCTCCTGCTTACATAATTCTTTCTCTCCAAATATGTGTAGGAATTACTCTTATCTTCTCCCATTTTATGGCACAGGGAGAATCTGTTCTATCTTCTTTGCAAACACATTAGCACTGGAGGAATCTGAAGTCCGTGAAGGCACAGAGTGAAAAGGAATGTGAACTTGTGGTTATGAATAAACATTTCATGTGTCCTCTTCATAATTGTAAAGAATGTACATTAACTCACCTACTTCTCCTTACCTTATAACTCCTGCTCCATGTAGTGATCATTCCTATATTGCAGATGGGAAAACTAAAATCCACAGAATTACCTGACTTGATGAAAATTGCAGATCTATTATAGGTCAACCCTAGTATGTGAACTCTTCCACCCTGACTTCCCCTGGTTACATTATACCACTAGAAGGTTGGGTATTCTTAAAAGTAGAGCCCTTGATGGAGAAAAGAAGACAGAAAGCCAAATGTAGTTGTTGAATTCTTATAAATCAGTTTGTAAAAGTGTTAAAGCTTTGGCTGATGAAGAGGAATGGATTTCATAAATAAATTTTAAAAGATCTAGCACTTGTTCATTGTCATGAGTACTTAAAAACAGGTGAAGATTGAGAACCAAGATGGTGGACTGGTTTAAGCAGCAAAGAAAGAGCCTCTTGAGTGTCACCACCTACATGCTAAAATACAGCAATGTGAGGAAGACAAAAAGGAGGGAAGTGGGTCCACCGGACCCAGGAAGAATCTGAAGTGTGAATTGAAGCCTACAAGAGAGCAAAGAGAGAAGAAAAGAAAGAAGGAGGTAGCCAGAGGAGCCTTCTCCTTGAGATGGAACTCATTGCATGAGAGGAATGGTTCAAACCAGAAGACATGTGGTGACTGCTGGTGACCCTAGAGAACTCCACAGATGCAGCAGTGGAGGGGAGCAGTGGACGTGAAGTACTGCACTAGGTGGCAGTGAGTGCTGAGGGCTCAGTCGTCCTACGTGGGAGAGCAATTGGCCAGGAGCCATTGTGGAGAGGGGCCAACTGAGCTCAGAACTCAGAGCCAGCTGCAGGCTCCATCTAGCGGGTTCTAGCTGGGCTCCAGCCCAAGGAAGGTGCACTAACAGCTGCAGGTTGAATGAGTCTGTTCTTGGCTAGAAGATGTAGGCTCACTGAGATTCTCTATTACCCCACCAAAAAGCTACTGCTGGCTACTGGGATAGATCAGCATGGATTGAGACTTGCCTGCACACATTGTGTACCGGTGACAGCAGAGACAAAACTGGAGGTAGTTTGTAGTATGTTGTTCTAGTGGTGGTTTTGTTTTTGTTTTTCTCCTTCACTGTTTGATCTTGTTTTTATATGAGGGTTGATGTGGACCTTTTGTGGTTGTAATCCTGTTCTTTTCTTTTTACTTCTTCCTTCTCTTTCCCTCCAGTCTTCTGCACCAATTTCCAAAATTTAGCATTATCCCCCTTTGTCCTTCAGCCTTACTTCAAATATCTTTCTCCTCTTCCACTTATCTATTTCTTACTAGCCTGTTTTATTTTATTTATTTTTAAAAAATTTATGTATTTGGTGCTAGGTCTCACTACACAGCTTGGAATCATAGTGATCCTCCTGATTTAGCCTCCCCGGCAGTGGGATTACAGGTATGTGCCACCATACCTGGACTTGGTGGCTGGCTCAGCACCCAGGGTTGGGGCTGGACCGGCATGTGGTGCTAGAGATACGCTTGTCTAAGCAGGTGCTTGGTCCATTGAGCTATCTCATTGGCCCTCTAACCCATTTTAAATTTTATCCTATGAGGGCAAAATTGACATATTAAGGACTTGTATACTGCATATAATATTTTAGCTTCTTTTAGATTTTGTTATATAATCACAAATCTAGTTCATATGGGATAAGGTGGTAACTTAATGGTTACCTCAATTTGTCATTTTTCTAGGCTATGGTTTGATTCTGTTGTTATTGATGTTATTACCATTATATTCAAAAGTGACAATTGTACCAGCTGTTCTTCCTGGTATTCCAAAACTGAGATTGACTAAAAGTAGGCTGGGGAGATGGCTCAGTGGAATAAGCGCTTCCCTGGCAAGTGCAAGGACCTGAGTTCAATCCCTGGTTCCACCAAAAAAAAAAATGGGAGATTGACTAAAAGTCACAGAAAACACTGTGGCACAGTACAGAGAAGCAGAAGCTGGGCCAAACAAAAAGCTACTTCTCATTCACCCAAAATTGAAGAGGGTAGGATCTATCTGAAGACTCAAAACCAAAAAAACCAGTTACACCTGGAAAATACCTTGGAGAAGTAGTCATTTACTAAGGGTTCTAAATATTAGCAATAAAGTAACCCACCACAGGGAATTTCCAAGCATCAATCCAGGAATAAAACTAAAGAAAGAAAAGAAAATGAGAAGGCACTTAAACAAAATGCAACACCAGACATCCAGTGTATCAAAGACAAACCTAGGGTCCAATGAGGTGGGGCAATACAGAGCCATTCACTTGATCTCTCTGAAGTGATGAAAACACAGTAATGGTATGAGGTTCTAGAAAAAAATCTAGTCAGAAATAATTTCTCAGATAACTGCAGAGATCGTATCCACAATGAAAACCATGCTTAGTGACTAGAGCAGATATAGACAAAAGAATAGAGGTGCTCAATCAAATTATGAAAGCCATGAATGCTCACCACAGAAAAGAAATGGAATCCTTAAGGGAGATTCAAGAAGGTATTCAAGAGAGTAAAAATTCCATTGAAAATAGATATAGCAGATTAAGCTAATGTGAGGACAGGGTCTCAGATATAGAGGATATGCTTGGGTTATGAATCATGAAAAGAAAGATTTCCTAAAAATAGCAGGAGACCTTGAGAAATCAATTCAGCAACTGCTAGATGAGGCAAAGAAGATTAACTTAAAATTGATTACATTAATGAAAAAGCAAGAGATGGCACAAATGGTATATAGAAAAAAACTGCTCAGAAACATCATGGCAGAAAGTTTCCCTGGTAGACAGCTATGTGAAGCATATAGAACTCCAGTTAGTCACAGTAAGAAAAAATGCATGGCCAGGCATATCATAGTTCAAATTGCAGAAATTGCACACAAGAATAGGAGATGGGGAAAAGAAATAAACCACCTACAAAGGAAAGCCTATTATAGTTACAGCTGATTTACCAGCATAAGTCCTCAACTCAAGGAGAATTTGGAGTGAAGTATTTTATGTTCTAATGGAAAACCACCCTCAACCCAGATTGATGTACCCTGAAAAACTGTCTTTCAAAACTGGTGGAGAAATGGCATACATCCGTGAGAAAGAATATCTAAGGAAGTTTATGACCACCAAATCAGCACTCCAGAATGCTTTAAACATTCTAGAACAAGATAACACAGATTGGAACTCCATGAACCCCAATAGAAGGAATCCACCAGGCAAAGCAAATAAACAGGGAAAAGCAGGGGGAGGGGTGGCAACACAGGAAAATGATATGACAAGCATAAATCAGTACATAAGTTATAACCATCAGTGTTAATGGCCTTAATTCATCAATCAAAAGACACAGTCTGGCAGAATGAATCAAGATCAAACAGTATGCTGCACATAAGAAGCACATTTAATTAAAAAAGAAATTCATAGACTGAAGGTCAAAGGCCCTCATAGATTCACTGCTGAATTTGGCAAGAAATTCAAAAAGGGAAGCGCAGGGCCTGAGTTCAATCCCCGGTTCCGCAAAAAAAAAAAAAAAAAAAAAAAAAAAAAAAAAAAAAAAAAAAAAAAAAACCTCGGATTGGATGTCCCATTTGACCCAGTATTCCCCTTCTGGGTATCTCACCAGAACTCATTCAGAACCAGAAGAGACCAAGAATATTGAAGCAATTCTGGGCAACAAAGGCAAGACAGGGGGCATCACAATCCCTAACATGAGATTATATTGTAATATTACTGTGATAAAAAAATAGTGTGGCATTGGCCAAAAAGACAAAACAAAATCCAAAACCAACCAAAATCACAGACCCAAAGATCAATGGAATGGATTAAAAGGTGTAGAAACAACTCCAAACATACTCATCCATCTTATCTTTGACAGATGTGTTGAACACATTGACTGGAAGAAAGGTATCCTCTTTAATAAAATAGTGCTGGAAAAATTGGCTCTGCACATGCTGAAGATTCAAATTGGACCCATATCTTTCATCATGCTCTAAATTCAGAATGATTCAAAGATCTAAATAGTAAGACAGAAACATTAATTCTGCTGGAAGACAGAATAGGAAAAACTGTTGAAGACATTAGTCTAGGCAAAGACTTTATGAATAAGATTCTGATCGCACAGGAACTGTTGCAAAGAATCAACTTGTATCTCATCTTATTAAAAAAATTTTGCATAGCATAAGAGCTCAACAATAGAGTGAACCTACAATGTGTGGAAAAAATGTTTGCCAACTGTTTTTCAGATGAAGGATTACTATCAATAACATGCAAAGAATTAAAAAAGAAAAAAATCAGATCTCCCAAATTTAAAGACCCAGTCCAAAAATGGGCATCAGAGATAAATATACATTTGTCAGATGAATAAATACAAATAGCAAATAAATATATGAAAAGATGTTCAACATCACTGTTTATTCCACAGATGGAAGTTAAAACAACATTGAGATCCCATCTCACTCTACAAAGCATGCTTATTAAGAAGAAATGAACCAGTAACAAATGCTGAAGTGGCTTCAGGGGAAAAAACTAACCCTTTTTCCATTGGTTTTGGGAGTGTAGATGTGTACAACAACTGTGCAAATCAGTGTAAAGATTCCTCAAAAAACTAGGATTGAGGGCCTGGGAGATGGCTTAGTGGAATAAGTGCTTCCCTGGCAAGCACAAGGGCCTGAGTTCAATCCCTCGTTTTACCAAAAAGAAAAAAAAAACCAAAAACCAAAAAACAACAAAAACTAGGATTGGAGGTCTGATTTGACCCAGCTATTCCCATTCTGGGTATCTTACCAGAAGAATTAAAAAAGTCCTACCACCGTGATATATGTGTACCCATTGTAAAATTGGAAGAAACTTCAAAAGATAAAAGAAACTGGCATGGGGGAGTGGAGAAAAGAAGGAAGGGAAAAGCAAATATATATATATACATACATATATATATATATATATATATATATATATACATACAAATATATATGTACATATATTTATCTATGTATATAGTTAAGATAGTTATACTACTAATTTCTTTTAGTTCATTGAAAAGAAAATCTTGTGTTGTTATTTGGACAATTAAATGCTAATTCTTTTACTGAGTAACTAAAGATAACAGTACATAATGTATTAACTATCGTTATCTTCCTCTTGTCTTGTTTTGAAATTTTGTGTTTTTTCGCTTTAAAACAGAAAAAAAGTGAAAAAGGTAGATTAATATTTGCAGCATCCCAAGTCCTTCAGCTATATTACTACTTTGAATACTACTGTACAATATTATTACTGTGATGGCAATGTTTTCTGGCATTTGCCTGCTCAGAACAGTCTGGAAATGAGCTTTTGTGATTTCAATAACTGTCAAGTAACTGACCTTAGTCTGCTATTTTGTATACTTCATTTTCATCACCTCATATGCTTTTCATACTTTTTATATAGCTGATGTATATGCTTTGAGAAGAAATGAAGCATAATATGAACACATTGAGGTCATGATTGGAGACTATTACTCTAGATGAAAAAGATTATTATAGTCTGGGCATATAGCTCAATAGTACAGTGATTGCTTATCTTGTGTGAAATTCTGGGCTCCAACCCCAGCACTGCCAAAACAAACAAAAATATAAAGGAAGAAGAAACTTTCCCACAGCACCTTTATCTGATACACTAAAAGGCCACTGGTGCTTGGTAATATAGAATCATTGAAGAAGATACAATCTGGGTTGATTGGCCCCCAAACAGCAGTAATAAGTGAGCATCTATTGTGTGCACTATTAGTTCTATTATCAGTACCGTTTACGGGCTTATGTGCTAGGTGAGGAAAACAGCAAACCTTTATGTAGTGCTTCCTATGGACCAGAAATGTTAAGTAATTTGCCCAAGGGAGCACAGATTGTAAGTGCTAGATCTGGATTTGAGCTTATAAGTCATTTAACTCAGTTTGTGCTCTCTCACTCCTCATGGTATGATTTTACAGCATTGTCTGGGTGGCGTCTGCTACTGTTAAAACCCCCCAAACCAGATGGTAATTAATTAGCATGAGGGGATACCCAAATCTGTCAGGTTCTGAGAGCCTGCTGGGAATCTTGGCTGAGCTATATGGTGATAGGGTACTGTGAGTTGCTTTTTTAAAATATGCGGCCACATCTCAATTGAAATTGCAGCTTCCTGTGAATACCTTGTGATGTTATTTGAAGGGGAATAAGCATATGAATTTTTGAAGTTTCCTCAAGTGTATTGACTTTTATGAATGGGTGCAATTAGTACTTATCATTTGTTCCAAGAAGTGTTTATTCCTGCATCCCTTGGATCCACATAAAGTTCCTCAATACTAAAAGATGTTGCAGGTTCTGCTGCCTTGATTCTCATGACTTGAATGTGACGGATGGCTTTAAACATGTGCAGTAATGCAAGTGTTGATATTGCCAGCAACAAATGGAAAAATGTATTGCCTTAATTTATAAAACAGGCTTGTCTAGTTTTGGATACCCTTTATATTTAACCTGAAAATTTCTGTTTTGTGGGAGGGTAGGGAAGAAGAAGGAAGGAGTATGATTGGGGCCCATTCATCAATAAGACCCCGAAGGGATGGGGATGTCACTCAGTGTCATTGTACTTGTCTAGCATGAGCAAGTCCCAGTTAAAACCTTCAGCACTGAAACCTGAAAAACAACTCCAATGTGCTTTTTTTTGTTGTACCAGGGGTTGAACTCAGGACCTTGCATTTGCCAGGCAAGTGCTTATTCTACTGAGCTATCTCCTCGCCCCCCAATGTGCTTTTTGACTGCACCCTTCCTGCTAACATAACGGAGAAGATTCTAAAGCCAGATGGTGGTGTAGTCCATGCTCCACAAGCTAATATGCCCTCTCCTGCGGCTCTTGGTGAAATGGACGCTGTAACAGGGATTTGGACTGGCAGCGGCTATCTGTAGGGAAGCTGAGGTGCTGCAGTTCTGAGAGGATCCCAGGTGATGCTATTTTTAGTAGCAAAGATGTCTTCTCTTCCAGGCCCTCTTCTCTGTCTCAGTCTGTGTAGATAACCAGCATCATCTGGGGGAGTTTAAACAATCAAGTTTTCCAGGGCCCCACCAGACCTGCTCAATTAAAGCCTCTAGGAATGAGCCTGGCAGGTATTTGGAAAAAAGGAAAAAAAAAAAAGGCAATGGCTGTGATATGATAGTAAAGCTGTCACCCTTGTTTATTGGGAGCAGGAGAGTAGTAATGACAGCTTGGAAAACTTCAATGTAAGAACCAGATTGAGATGTTTAAAGACAAGCCTTCTGACTCCCTAAAAGCTTCTCTTGGATCTGAAGTATGTGAGAAATCTTACCAGGTACCCGCCCCAGAATGCAATTGACGAGTTACTGATGATTGTGTCCAGACTGGCTTAAGTCAGAGTATGGAGAAAAAAGTACTTAATGGTTAGCCTGCTGACCTTCCTAGCATTAGATAATGTCTGTGAAGGTTCAGGGAGTGTGTCCAGGGAGGCTGGGGACCAAATATGGAAAAGAGAAGTCATGATTATGAGGTAGGAGCTGAAATTACTATTGTGAGTATTTAAAGTGTCATTTCAGCTCTTTCCTCTGTTCTTGGGTTTGGGGTTTCATTTTCGTGGTGTGTGAGCAAGCTGGGAAGCAGGCTGTCTTTGTTATAGTGAGGCAGTGTGGTGGGCTTTTTACAGGTTGCTCTGTTCATAAACATATGACTTTCTCTGTTTGATAACTGAGACACCTCTGCAAGTGGCTTTTCAGCCTCTCCCAAGCCTTCCTGTTAACCTTTTCCCAAGGTCAAATAGAAAGATAAAACGCCATATGTGGACTGCTGTTCACAACTTCCGCTCTGTCCTTGAGCTGTTTCCCTCTCTTGCAGTTTTTCTTGAAAAGTTAACCATTGTTGTATTTATGACTTTTTTACTTAAGCCCACAGTTGGGGAAAAATTGGGTGCCTTTGCATTCCTCTTCTGAAGCTTATACAGTGTGAGATGCAGTTTGCATTGTCCCCGGAAACTTCTGCTCCAAAGAACATCTGATCAGAGCACTAAGGGCCAGCAGCATGAGGGGCTTCTGTCAGGGCCTGAATTACATGTTGTAGGTCCTAGAGTGGGCTTCATTCTATGCTGAGCTTGAAGCCATTGTAGGACAGAGCATGTGGGTGAGAGCAAGGACATCTGGAACATGTTTCTGACTTTCAAACCTCTGGCACAGATGACACAAAGGACCTGTGGGCAAAATGGCTGCCCTTTGGGAAAGATCAAGATGAGAGGAGTCCAGTGGGCATCCACCAAGTGTCTTCTATGTCCCAGTTCTGTTGTAAGCCCTGGGAGGTGAACTTGGAAAGAGACCAGTTGAAACATACTTTTTTTCCTGATTGTGGTGCACTTCCAACATGCTAAGGGAGCACAGAGGCAGTGAGGCAGGAGGATCACAAGTTTAAGGCCAGCTTAGAAGGCACTGGCCTCAGCTCAATTCCTACCACAAGAGGGTGTGCGCTGTGCATGCGCACACATGCACACAGAAAGACTCAGAGCCTAGGGTAGGTTAGCAGAAATGTGATCAGGCAAAAAAAATGGATGGGGGCCACCAAGGAAGAGGATACCTGAGTACCTGGAAATCAGCCTTGCCAAAGAGTAAGATTGAAAGTGTGAGGAAGCAAGGCCAGGAGGAGAGAGGGATCTTTCTTACACACTCTTGTACAGAACTTGCTTTTTCAAAATTTTGGTGGGGCTAAGGATATAGCTCAGCAGCATAAGCGCCTACCTGGCAAGTGCAAGGTCCTGAGTTCAATCCCCGGTGCTTGGGGAGGGAAATATATATATATATATATATATATATATATATATATATATAACTGGGGATTGAACCCAGGGCCTTCACACTGAGCCACATCCAAGCCCTCTTTTATTTTGAAACAGGGTCTCAGTAAGTTGACCAGACTGGCCTGAAACTTTCTGTCCTTCTCTCTCAGCCTCCAGAATGTTGGGATTGTAGGATTGTAGGTATGCATCAAAACCTGGCTTCCTTGTGAGGAACTTGGACTTTTAGGGTAAGCCCCAGAGGAAGGGTTTAAGGCGGGCATGTGCCGTCATCAAAAGTGGAGGAAGTTTCAGTCTGTATCCTTACAGCTTTTAAAAACAGCTTTGCGCGATCTATTTTAGAACCATAAAATCACTCCATTTAAAGTATCCCCTTTACTGATTTTTTTACTATATTTACAGAGTTGTGTGATCATCACCACAGTCCAATTCTCCAACATTTCCATTGTTCTTTGGGCCACATACCTTGTGCCGATTTGTAGTCACTCCCATTTTCTATACCCTGCCCCAGGCAGCCACTCTTTATACTTTCTTCTTTTTCTTTAACATTGAGGGAAATTTTTTGCTGAGTGTATTATTACCTTAAGGAATCTCTTTGTCAAATTACACACTCTTGCTTTTGGCCTCCCAGCTCCTGTTTAGCCCATCTCCATCAGCATGCTTTAGGTTGTACATAGCAAACTTGTCTGGGACTGTCTTAAAACACATTTGTATTCTCATATACTTGGAAGACTAGAGGATGGGGTGGCCACAGGCAATGTGACCAGCCACTCAATGTGACATCAGAAACCTATGTTACTGTCATCTGTTCTCCACAGTGCCATTCTAGCAAATAGCTCTGGCCAGGGGCTGGTGTTCTTACTTGTGGGAGGGTATCCATTGGGAGTGGGGTCTTTTGCTTTGCTGTCCACAGATGGTACGGAAGAGATGTTTCCCATATGACTTTAGCTCCCATTGTCCACCCTGGACTAGTGATTAGCTTGGAATTGATTAGGCTGCCCCTCTGGAGCTGAGAATGGGGACCTGTGACCAAAATAGACCTTGCTAGGGAAAAAGGAAGGAAACCAACAATACTCACTGAGGGTTATTGAGCGGCCATGTTGGATTGCTCCGCTTGCCATTCCTTTCACTTTTGGGAGCCTTTTCTGTGTTGAGCAGAGGCAAAGTAATCCCTTGACTTTGAACTTTTTCTCTATCGGCAAGTAGATGTCCTGGCTATGTAAGACTGAATGTGACTCATGATCTCAAAAGGCTGGAGAGTAATAATAGTAGGTGAGCATTTTTGAAAGCAACCCTAACTTTAAGTCTCTGTTAAGTGACGTCAATACAGATCTCACCGATTTAGGAGTTTCTTACGCTCAGGGACTACATCGAGGTTTATTTTAGGATAGTTTAATGGCATGTACAGTACATGATGGGGATGGTGTCACATTAACACATTGAGAAACAAATACTTTATTTTAGAAAACCTGTTTGCTTTAGGATAGAATTATTTAAATAAAATATAACTAGTAGTAAATAACAGAAAATCACTATTATCTAGTTATTAATTTAGCCCTTTGGAATCCTTGGAAAGAAATAAGATTGTGTTCTTACTGCAATGTTCCTATTGCTATGTGCACTTGAAATGAAAAAAATGGACTTTTTTTCAAGTATAATTCATACCTAACTAAGCCAAGTAGACACTGTCCCAGTTGTTAGGACTTTATGAAATCCTACTTTAGATGTTATGAAAAATTAAGGTAAGTCTGTGTGTTGTAAAATAATTTACATGATTACAAGCTGTATTTCAGAGTCTGTTTCAAGGCAGGGTTTATCCACATGTAAGTAATGAGTGGTTTGCTAGTGCAGCCTTAATGGTGAGAACGGATGTTGAAGAAAGCAAACACCATATGCCCTTTGTTTCCCGTGCATGTCTCCTTCTGGAGGCCTGGGTGGAGTATCTCAGCTGTCTCAAATAATCTCCATTTTGCTGTTACTGCGGACTGTGGTTCTGTGACTCTTCTCTCTGATGTTAATTATAACTTCTTCCTAATTAGGTGGCTCTTCCTCCTCTTTGGTTGTAAAGGTTCCACTCTCTCAAGTGCCAGAGATTGGATTAATTTTGAAAAATGTGTTTCACTTGATTTGTGACAGAACTAAGTGTAAAGAATTAAAAAAAAAAAACCCTGCCAGTGTGAATGTGTAATGGGAGGGGCAGGCGGCTTGGGTATGGGACAGGATGCTTAGAATAATTCTGCTGCCAAGTGAATCAGAGAGGCTCGCAGTTCACGAAGAGTGCAGAACTCACTCCTGCCTGGAGTTTAGTCAGCCAGAAATCACCGTTTCATTCTCCACAGAATGGAGCTTTCAGCAGCCAAAGCCCAGAGTGCCGCAGACCTGTATGAGAGTGTAAGTAGGCCATACATCTGTTTGGATTGTTGTTTTGTCTGCATCTTTTGTAGCCATTTCCTAACTGCTTCATAGGCCAGGAGGGAGACATGACAGGGAATTTGATCCCAGCTCAGTCCTTCTGAAATGGTGACCTTCACCACTTCCCACTTGGATCCAACTTTAGTTTTCTTTTCTTTTCTTTCTTTTTTTTTTTTTTTTACAGCAAAAGGGAATTTCTCTTCCCAAGTTGTCCTCTGTGACAGAAGACAGAAGAATCTCCTTTTGGCCAACTCCTTTTTGTAATGGTGTTTATGGAGATTTTGAACCACCCCTCATCCCATCTGGTCTCTCTTTCCTTCACTGGTGGATGTCTACAGCCAGATGAGTTTTCTCTAAGGGACACTTCACACAGATAGCCCCATCCAGTCAAACCCCTGGCAAGCATCTGTTGTGGCAGTGAGGGTTCCCTGTCTGGAGTTGGGAGCAAGTAACATTTCTGAGCTAGCTGCCAATTTGGGAGTCTGGGATGAAGCCAGGTGTGGAATCCAGCTTTCCCGTGCTGAGGAGAAAATAAGAACGAGATGGAGGTAGGACAGAAAGTCAGCTTGGAGCTGGGAAGAGCACTGTTCTATTGCTAGATGCCAAACCAATGTATCAGCCTAAATTCAAATTTTACTCGGCTAGCTATCTAGCCAGTAACAAAGATTCTTCCACATATTACTTTTTTCACGTTAATCATATTCTTTCACAGAATTGCTAGATTGTTTGATGAAATGAATGTGAAGGCACCCGGGATCGCCTGACTCATTCCCATATGTACAAGCAGTCCATTGTGATCTGTGAGATTCCATCAATATTGCTGTCCCAGACTGTTTTAGGGCAGCAACCTTAGAGGCCTCTAAGGTCTTGGTCAGTGTCATGGGTTTGCCCTTGGAGTCAACCAGTTGGCTTTGCTTAAGCACATAATCCTGATTATTCTTTTAGTCATGACCAGGTGATACTTCCAAAACAAAGTCCTAGGGATGAGATGTGAGTGATTCATGCTTATACCTCACAGGTATAAGCATTCAAGTTAAAGACACTAAGGCTTGGAGACCACAGTCAGGAGGTTCTGCAATGGGTTCTCAAGGGAGAGAGATAATTCACAAGAGCCATTTCTGGTTCAGCTTTGAGTTTCCAAGTTAAGAGTACCTATATTCAGCTGGTGTGGGGGAGAAGAACATGAAAAATATCAACTTTGATGAACACTGCTCAGTAGTTTGTCTGATTTTTGGTTCGGAAGTATTTATAGGGTGCTGTCATGGTGCCTTTTCATCAGGTTGCTTCAACTACCCATTTAATGTCAATCCTCAAGTGCCTCTCAAATGTGTGTGTGTGTGCGCATGTGCGCGTGCGTGTGTGCTTGTGTGTAGGGCACTTTTTAGAGCTTGCCTTGTTAATTAACTTTACTATCTGCTTGATATTTGCTGTGAGTTAATTGCTAATAATAGTGTTTCCTTGTTGCTCACAAGTTCTCCCAGCCCTTTCCCTTACTGAATTCTTTACATTTCATCTCATATAAGCTGAAGCCATTTGCCTCTGGCTAGCAAAGCTACTCAATGGCTGTGTATCAGTGAGCCCTGATGGTGCTAAATTTATCCTTGATTTTGGCAGCATCATATCTCCTGGACACTTGGCTCATAAATGATGATTTAAGAGGCCCTTTAATGTTAACCAGCATTCAAGCAATATCATAGTTTACTGGCCCTGTTCTGTTCTGTGTTGCTCTTCCTTGAAATCCAAGCTGTTTCCTGTGACCAGCCAGGTCCAGTATGGCCTGGCTTTTGCCTACCTTATCAGCCTCATCAAGGTCACCTTCCTGCTAGCCATTACTTTCCACCAAAGTGACTTCCTGCCCTCCCCAACCCCTGCCATGTCCTTTCCTGCTTCTGGGCCCCGGCACCCACTGTGTTTTTTTTTTGCCAGGAGTGCCCTTTCCTTGGTGCTTTGTTTGATAGCTCTTTCTCCTCTCTCAGATGTTATTCTGAGTAGCCCTACAGGGCCATCTTATCTAAAAGGACTTCTTCCATCTTACATTTCCTTTCCTCACATCGCCATAGTTACTTCTAGTACTTACATCACAGCCTGTGAATATTTTGTTGACTCATTGATTTACTTGGTACTTGCTATCTCTTCCACCAGAATTATAGCTCTGAGAGGGCAGGGCCCTTGTTTGTTTTATTTTTACCATATTCTTAGTCCTTAACTCAGTTCTGTATACATAGTAGATGCTCAGGGTATTTATTGAGTGACTAGTTTCTTCTATAATTTAGTGAGTGGCTTTTAAATAGTTCATGACTTCAAGCTGATAAAGATAGTCCTTTCTTTTCTGTGCTGGCCTCCTCTCACCTACAGTCTGTATCCATCGCTGCTTTGGACACTTGGGGACCACTCTCTCTGGTCAAGGGGCTGGTACCTGGTATCACCTTTGGAGTGTTTTAAGCATCAGTTTTTTTTAAAAATCAAAATGAAGCCGCCTGTCTTCAAAGTGATTTGCTCAAAACAAATGCTTTCTTTGTTTTTTTTTTATTTTTAATTTTTTTGCTTTCTTTGTTTACCAAGGTCTTCTTTCTCTCCGCCTTTCTCTACCTCCTGCCAAAAATAATGAGAACAACCCTATTATCTCAGAAAGTGGTTTTCCCTCTGGTCAGAATCCAAAGCCTGAGATATATCACCAACTGAGCTGGGGTGATAGCTTTTCCCTGGCTTGCTGACAGCTTTCAAATGTTGGTGCTTTGTTTTCCATAGAACTTCAGCTGGGTC
Organism: Ctenomys sociabilis; assembly: GCA_004027165.1. NCBI lineage: Eukaryota > Metazoa > Chordata > Mammalia > Rodentia > Ctenomyidae > Ctenomys > Ctenomys sociabilis. The sequence continues at coordinate 49,304 of PVKA01010423.1, forward strand.
TTGTGATGGGAGCTCAGCCTTGGCGCTGCCCTTCTTGGTGTGTTATCTTGGAATATCCTTCCTAGTGTAGGGCGCCACATAAGCAGCTCTGGAGGTTGCAGACAGCGTGTAACTAGCTCTCTCTGGCCAGTCTTTCACCACTTCACTGAGACCTTACACTAATCCCCGGGAGTAATGTTACCCCCACATGTGACACAGCAAAATGCAGGATCACTGAAGTTACATGACTCATTCTTAGGCAGGAATATAGCCTATCAGAATTCGAGCCCAGGTCTGTCCAGCTTTTGGCTTTTAAATCATTATTTGTTGGTGCATACAGTGTTTCTTATTATGTATGGTGCTGGGGATTGAATTTTTGGGCTTTGTTCATGCTAGAGAAAAAGCTATACCAATGTGCTATTCTAGCCTTCTTAGGGATCTCTCTCAGTAAAAAAAAAAAAAAAAAAAAAAATATCTCTGGCAACTTCATCCAAATGTCTGCTTGTGTACATGCGTATAAACACATGTAACTCAAATTTCTTGAAACAGCAGTTGTCTTTTGTGTCTATGTGTCTTGTATTCTCCATTACATTAAAAACATACTTGTTGGGCTAACATGGTGGTCCATACCTGTAACCCGAGTCTGTAACCCAGGAAGCTGAGGCAGGAAGACGTGCAACTTCAAGGTCGGCCTGAGTAATTTAGTGAGACCTTGTCTCAAAAATAAAATAACAAGAGCTGGGGAGATTGCCATGCCCAGCATGTGTAAAGTTCAGGGTTCCACTGCGTTACTGTGCCAGAAAAAAAGGTGGTCAGGACCTTCTAAGTGTTTTATGTAGTCCACTAACTGGTGGTATCCCAGTTTGAAAAGAGTTTGAAAAATACTGATGTGGGGGATGTGTAAATCATCACACTTACTTTATCTAAAAGCTTACATAGTGTAAAACTCCTTCAAAAATTTTTACAAAAATGCACATGAGTACAGATTATTTAATTTCATGCATGTCTGTGTAGCCAACACCAGATCAAAATATACTTTCACTTATTTTAGCTTCTTTGATTCAAGAAAGGGTCACAGAGTGCAATAGAAATGGAGAACCTCTCTCTCATTTTGAATTATCCACATAAAGCTTGCTTAATTGATCTTCTCTTTTGGAAGCCTGTAATTTGCATTTCTAGTGTCTGGTCTCTGTCTGAAGTGTTAGATCTCACAACTTCTAAAGGAGGAGCATGTGGCCTCACTAATGGCCACCAGCAATTGGCAAGGAGGAAGGCGGATTGAAGATGGTTCTGGTAATCTGGTAAAGTGTGAATGAGGAAGAGGAGAGGGCGAGGCCCTGTAGTTGAGTGCGGAAATACTTGAATGTAAGAATTTGTGATCATAGTAATTGAGACCAATTTTACCTAAGTGGGATAGAAGGAGAACAGAGCAAGGGGATTTGGGATTAGAGTCCCAGGGCCCTAGATTAATCAGCATCTGAAAAATAAGGAGATTCCATCTCTTCTTGTGAGTGTTGATTATTTATTTATTTATTTATTTATTTATTTATTTATTTATTTATTTATTTATTTATTACAGGGTCTATAGGGTTTTACTACATAGATCAGACTTGTAGTGATTCTCCTGTTTTCAACCTCCCAAACCCTGGGGTTACCTGTGTGTGCCACCACACCTAGTCTCAATCTCCTTTCAGCACGCCCCTGGGGCAGGGCTGGCACAGCAGCACACAGGGATTTGAACCCTGGCCTCTGCGCTCTGTCTAAGCAGGCATTTTAGTCCACTGAGCTATCTGGCTGGCTCTTGTGAGTGTTGACTTTTTAAGGGGATTCTTTCAGCACACTGAATTAAGTTGCTTATTTTTTTAGCAAAACGGTGGTCTTGTGCTTTGTGCATAACTTGATGTAATGAGCTGTGCATAGAAGTTGGAGGAGGGGCTGGGCAGATGACTCAGTAGAATAAGCACTTCCTTGGCAAGTGCGAGGGCCTGAGTTCAATCTCCTGTTCCACAAAAACAAAAAACAAAACAGAAAATAACCAACCAAACAAAAGAAATTGGAGGGAGCTAATACTGTAACATGATTGAAAATGTTGAGTGCAGAGTTATAAAGTTGTATTAGTGTCCTCTGTGACAATTATTTTATATAGCTGATTTTGAGTAAACCTAAAGTAGCCTTCATGAATCAGGAAATTCAGGATAATATTAAATCCTTTTGTCTGTGTTGATTAGATAAGCTCTAATTTATTGTTCATTTGTGTTAAGGAAATTTTTAAGTGGTGTTTAGTATGGATTTCCTAGGTAGGGAGTCATGATCTCTCATGATGGCTTTGGGTTGATGTTTCATTCTGCTTGTGTCATGACTCATGATTGCACATGCCCATGTAAGAAAAGTTTTGGGCATTGAACACACACTCTAAACTAAGGAGGAACATTAGTGCAGACAGGGTGGCCATGTGTGACTGACAGTTACCTGCTGAATGAATTGAGCTGGGCAGGTGTGGGAATGGACTACAGTAATAGCTGCGTTCAATGAGATCTATGTATTTTGCCTCTTTGATTTAGTCATCACAAGCCTGAAAGGTGGATACTGTTATTCTTTTCTTTAGAGTGACCTTATGTCCTTTATCCACCTGGGGATGGTTCTGGTTTATACCTCATGTGCTAACATTAACATTGCTGGAATCTCCTTTCACTCTCAGATGTCTTGGTTTGCATGTGTTCTGGTTTGGACAGACAGATGAAACTGAAGCATAGAGAGACCACTCACTATCCATGGACACACAGCTAAGAAGAGGTAGAGCTGGGGTTCCTTGGAAGGCCCTGCCAGGTGGTATCATTCACTCACTAAATTCTGCTGCCTCACAATTATGCTCAGGAAGATGCATTTTTAAAAAGCCATAGTTTTCAGTCTTGATATTTATTAAAAATTATGGCGGAGTGCTGAGTTGGCATCTTGAATAGGTAGTATGATTCAGGGCAGTGGGAATGATCTAGGCAAAGACCTGTTGAAAGTCTAAATGCATTTCATTGGTAAGCCTAGATAGGCACAGTTCTGGGATGATGATGCCATTCATATGCAGCGTGTGTTATGGATTGCGAGCCTTACTTCCCTTATTATTGTGTTGAAGTTTCTTATATACCCCGGTGGTGGGTGATGGGATTCCCAGTTTATGGAGGAGATGAGCAGCATGGCATGGTCTCCTGCCTCAGAAGGCTGTACAACCTGGCAAGGAGGTGGCTTCAGATTCAACTCAAGTGCCCAGCTCCCCAGACCAGTGGATTTCCATTCTACCCAAGGTGCCTCTTGGCCAGATGGTCTTGGTCAGCCATGGAAGGGCACTGTTCATAGAAGTTTGACAAGTTATTTGAAAACCCATTAGCCTGAGACAGGATTTCTTGATCTTAACATTGGTGACCTTTGGGACCAGTTAAGCCTGTCAACTAACCGGGTGCTAGTAGCACAGGTTGTGACACCAGATAGTGTCCATGGATATCCCCAAATGTTCCTCAGAGGGCCACTCCCTTAACATAAAAACTGCACTTGAAAGTGAGGAAAAACAGCCTTGAAGATGTTAGACCTATCACCTTCTCCCTCTCCAGTTTCTAAAACATCAGAAAAACTATGAAGAAGACCAGCAAAGGGGCAGAAGAATGAGAAGCAGCCACATCTTTTGTGTTGAATTTTCTTCCATGGAAGAACATTAAAGAAGATAGCCAGCATGTTTTTAAAGTTGAAAATGTTTTGGCTGGGGATATAGCTCAGTGCCACAGTGCCTGCCTGGCAAGTGCAAGGTGCTGAGTTCAATTGTTGGTATCAAAAAATGTTTTTATAAAAAAGTTAGAGATCAGGGAAATATACTATGCAGACTCTCCTGTAATCCTATTCTCTAGAGATAACCATAGTTCACATTATTCATTCTTTCCTGCCAACTTTTTCCAGTACTCAAGTATAAATATATTCTCATTTGTATCACTTTCCAAATAAATTCATGCTCAAGATTGTATTTCAGGGAGGATTTTTTTTAGCTTAAATGTATGTATCTTCTGTATCTGTAATATACACTGACAAAGTTTTTAACAGTATTTCCTTATATGCCTACCATATAGTTTATTCTTCCATTGTATACATTTAGTTTCTAGTTTTGTTTTTGCTATTCCATGTAAAACTGTACATTCTCCTGTGTACTCAAAGCCCTCAGAGGTTTTTTTTAACAGAAATTATGATCACTATGTATATTTGTTTACCATCTGCTGAGGAGGTTACCTAATTAATCATGTCCTGGACCATATTTTTGTTATATACCTTTGCCCTTTAAAATTGTGAAAAGTGGGCCAGCCAAATAGTTTAGCAGATTAAAGCACCTACAAGCAGGCGCAGGGGCCAGGGGTTCAATCCCTAGGCCTACTGTGCTGGTCCCACCCCTGCGGCACACAGAGATGGCAATTGAGACTGGATGGCAATTGAGACTGGGCATATTGGCCTGAGCCTGTAATCCCAGCTCTTGGGAGGCTGTAAACAGGCGGAACACTATGACTCCAATCTAGTAGTGAGACCCTGAATGCCCTGTAGACCCTTCCCTAAAAATAAATAAATAAATAAAATTGTAAAAAATGCTTTGATAATTTTTTTCTGTGGAAAGATTTTTAGTTTTCTGATTAAATGTTGATTAGCAGAAAACTATTTAGGAGGCTGGGTAGGGTGGCACATGCTTTTAATCCCAATACTCAGAAGACTGAGGCAAGAGGGTCACCATGAGTCTAAGGCCAGCCTAAACCACCTAGTGAGACCCTGTCTTAAAACAACAAACAAAAACAACATAATATTAGGTTCCACATCTTGTTCATGTAGCTTATTTGTAGCTTATTCTTAATGGTGTAGAGCTATTTTCTGAATAGGAATCAGCCTGTTGAAGGTTATTGAGCCTTCTTTTTAAAACTATATGTTGCTGAGAGAGATTTAAGGCTATATTTTCATAAATTCTCATTACCCATGGATTTTTATATGTTTTAAATTTAAAACATTATAAGCTCATGATAAATACATTTAAATGGCACAAAAGAGCTTTATTATTTCTTCCATAAACTCTTTTCTGATGTTTCTTCATTTCCCAGCTTCTCTATTGTACATTGACGTTTTTCATACTTTCCCTTAAAAAATGATAGTATTTTGGGTCTTTTATTATTTTATTTTGGATCAGATTTGTTTTCCTAATCAAATTTTAATCAGCACTTCATTTCTGGTCATCGTTCCCTTACCACACAATGTTTGGTAGCTAAGCATTTTAATAATGTTCATTCCAGAATTAATTTATGGGGTTCTTGTGCTCAGCAAAGGATGTCTTTTGTAGTCATATTTCCTCTCCTTCCCCAGAATGATACAAAGATCTCTGCCATCTCTCTCTTAAGAACATTGCTTTTCTGCCAAGGGAAGGGTACAACAAGGTACTATCTTTTATTGACTTGGTATCTAAAAATGGCAGAGGATGGCAAATGTTTGAAGATGTTTCCTTGTGTTCTGGTGGGTAGAGCTGCTGCCAGAGCCTCTGCTAACAGTGTGCAGTGACAGTCTTTTTTCCTGGAGTTAGGGGGTCTTGTGATGGACAGTGAAAATGTTTGTTGTACTTTTGTTTAGGAGTTTTTGAGTTCGCCTAGAGTGAACCACCCTGAGGCTGTGACACAGACAGGAAAGTTGGTCTCAGGGAGCTTCTCATCTGTCAGTGAGCCTGAAATTGGGCCCACTCTGGGGGCATTCCCTTTTTTAGTTCTCTAACTAATGCTAAGAGAAGGTTTATTGATTCTGCCCTGGAAAGTGAAATCTGAAATCTTTAGGTTTGGTTTCAGGCTATCTTTTTTTGTCAGGTGGTTTACATGGGGCCTGCTGGACATCTCTCTGGAGAGCTTCCCTGGGAGATATCTTAAGACCTCAAGAGAGTTTTTTTTAAAAAGAAATTAAGCAAAAATATGTTACTGTTCAAGTAATGTATCTTTAAAATAGCAAATGGACACTACAGTTAAGTGGTGTGGTCCAAGGAAAGTGGCCTCTGAAGTCAAATGGTTCTAGTGTGGTATATGGGCTCTGTGAATTTTTTCTTTGAGAGTTAGTTATGCGTTGGGCTGTGTCCTCATTTTATATGTTAACATTTTGGTCCTCAATACTCTGGATTGTGACTACAATTTGAGATAGGATTTCTGAAGGGCTGATTGAGGTAAAGTGAGCTCTTAGAATGGACCTGATCTAATACAGTTGGTGTCCTTATAAGAAGAGAATAGCTGGGCATGAGGCACATTCTTGTAATTTCAGCATTCTGGGATGGTGAGACAGGAGGAAGATCACACATTCAAGCCCAGCCTGGGCAACTTTGTGTTACATTTCAGGACCAGGGGGGCAGTGTAGCAAGACCCTGTTGTAAAATAAAAAAGCGCTAGAGACTTAATGCAAAGGCAATCTGGGTTCAATCTTGAGAGAGAGGGAGGGAGGGAGGAGGAGAGAGAGAGAGAGAGAGAGAGGCAGAGAGAGAGAGAGAGAGAGAGAGAGAGAGAGAGAGAGAGAGAGGCAGAGAGCATGTGATGTGGTGGTACACCAAGTGGGTAACTCCACCTTAAGTGAAATGAAACCTACCTATACCTTGGTCTGGGACTTTGAGCCTCCAGAACTATGAGATAATGGGTTTCTATTACTTGAGCTCTGAGTCTGTGCTGTTTTGTTGTGGCAGGCCAGACAGACGAATGCAGAGACTGTTTTTTAGCATATGAACTTCTCTGATTTTACTTCACTAAAGAAAATGACCAAAAGTATCTTCGGGAATTGATATAAAGAATGGGTGTAGTGTTCAGCTGCTAGTGGAGACACTTTCATAGAAGTGGTGGCTATAATCATCATTTAATATCATGCATAATCACTCCTTCTCTTTCTCATCCAGGTTTTCTGGCTTTAGTCTGTTCTGAAAGGTTTTTTTCCTCTTTTAAGTCCTTTTTAACTGGGGTTGAAAGAACTCATGGGAGGATTGGGGAGATGGCTCAGTAGAACAAGTGCTTCCCTGGCAAGCACAAGGGACTGAGTTCAATCCCTGGTTCCACCAAAAAAAAAAAAAAAGAACTCATGGGAACAAAGAATGTAGTATGTTATGAATTAGCAAGCTGTGGAATATTTTCTTTGGTCCTCTTCATCTGTTAACATACTAAATTTCCAGGTAATGCTGTATTTAGGACAAGGATTCTGCTGCTGTCATTGATTGGTAATGACTTTTAGTGTGATGTGATACTTTATGTATGCAATATCCATTGTTTTAGCATGCTCCTGCTGCTATAAAAAGTTCCATAGACTGTATTCTTAAACTTTGGGTGCCAGAAGTCTGACACTGAGGTCCATAGGATTGACTCCTCCTGATAGCTGTCAGGTAGACTTTGGAGCATTTCTCTTTCCTAGCCTTGGGTGACTTTCTGGCATTCTTCGGCTGATAGATAGAAGGTGTGATCAAAACATACAGTAAATGTTTACAATTTAAAAAATTTGATAACAATAAAAGACACATTGGCATTGATTGCACTTTAAATACTACCCCTTGCTTTGAACACATGTCTTTGTGAGGTGTGATCAGAAGTACAGTGAATTCTACTGCCAAGTGCCATCTAACAGAAAGGAAGGCTTGTAAAGACATCACAGGGTGTCTTCATCCACCGTATATACAGGACCTGGCACCGTACAACCTCTGACTCCTCCCACAAAGCCAGAATTAGTATGAAAAGTAAATGTTTTGGATTGACTCAGGTCGTTGAAACAGTCATAGTAATATAACTAAAGACTCCAAAAGAGGTCTTCCAAATTCTGCATTCTTTTATTGTTTTTTTTTTTTTTTTTATGTTTCATTTTTAACTCTTTTTTTTTTGTGTGTGTTTTTAAGATAGGGTCTCACTGTGCAGTTCAGGCTGGCCTTGAGCTCACATTGTAGCCCAGGCTGGTCTTTCATTTTCTTTCTTTTTTTGCAGAACCAGAAATGGAACTCAGGCCCTTGCACTTGCCAGGGAAGTGCTAATTCTATTGAGTCATCTCCCCAGCCCCCCAGGCTGGTCTTGAATTCCCAACAATCCTCCTGGCTCAGCCTCCCAAAAGGTTGGATTACAGATGTGTTGTGTTTTACTTTCTTTCTTTCTTTGTTTTTTACTCTTTAAAATAAGATGTTTGGGGCTGGGGAGTCCCTGGCAAGTGCAAGGGCTTGATTCAATCCCTGGTTCCGCCAAAAAAAAGAGGACTTCCAGAACTGCTTTGGAAAATGGCAAGAATGATGAGCTGTATTCAAAGTGAGAGGGAGTGCTTTGAGGAGAATTAATGGCAATGTGACTTTTACTGTAATAAATTTAAAAATTAAAATAATCACCCCATCTTTTGATCATATACTGTACACCAACCTGGTTTTTTAAAAATGTACATTTTTAAATGTACATTTAAATGATTTTTAAAAATGTATTTTTTAAAAAATACATTTTTAAAAAATGTATTTAGTGCAAGGTCTACAGGGCCTCACTACACAGAATAGACTCATAATGATCGTTCTGTTTTCAGCCTCCCATTTGCTGGGATTATAGGCATGTGTCACCATGCCTAGCTCAATCATTGTCTCAGTGCATCATAGGGGCAGAGCCAGCACAGCACACCAGGATCAAATCCCATTTCTTGCATCTGCCTAAGGAGGTACTTTAGTCCGCTGAGCTATTTGGCTAGCTTCCATCAACCTGATTTCTGTCTTCACTTTCACATAGTATTCTCCCCGTGTGCATAGGTGTCTAAAATTTTCCTTCTTATAAATACACCAGTCATATTACCATATGACCTCATCTTAACATGGTCATCTGCAACAACCCTACTTCCAAGTGAAGTCACATTCAGACATTCTGTGAGTAGCAATTATACCGGAACCTGATTTGCCATCTGTGTACCTCTGCTTGTGACCAGAAGTTCCACTCTGCTTATGGCCAGAGCTTCACTCTACCTGGTTGCTCTTCCAGCTTGTTATGAATATCAGCTCTGAAATCACCTTCTCAAGAGGCTTTCCTGGCCTACCTCAATATAGTATGACTGAATGAATGCAATAGATTGCAGAGCAAAATTAAAATGTGATTGAGAATTATGCGTAGCACAATTTACCCTTACAAGTGTGAGAGAGCGCCTTCCACCCCACATCAATGTTACTTGTAACTTTCTTGTATATTTTGGCTGTGTCTCCACCACAGATGCTATTTAAATATCATTTTGTGCCTGTGAATTGAGATGTCGGGCACCTTCCTAATGTCATGATGTTTCCTGTTCTGTGTGCAGAGCATGCCAAGAGAATTCAATTTATTGGATTTGAATTTTGTTTTGCAATGACTCATAATTTGATTATGATTTTATGATAATTCAGAGTAGTACTGACTAGAACCTTCTTTGAAGGACATCTATGTCTAGAAAACATGTGATTTGAGATTAAGGAAAGTATTCACTTTATTGAGCATATTCTTTTTTTCTGAAACTGCTAGGTGCTATGAAGAATACAGAAGTAATATAGGTAGTACAGGTAGTACGTGGCTGACAGGAAGACATAATTTACATCAGACAGTTGAAATAGATACACCAATATGTGCAGAATTGTGTGAAAAACTGTAGTATAGAACTAAACAATGGGTGCTTGCCATAGGCCAAAATGATCAAGAAAGACTGTGGAAAAACTTAGCTGAGCTACAGCCATGCCTTAAAGAATCAGAGATTCTGGAAGAGGAGGGAGAATGCTAGTCCAGGATAATATTAACATGATATCATGAAGCTGTGTAAAAGAGTCCAGTATACAGTGAACTACTTTGTTTTGATAAATTGAATTTTGTTCACAAAATTCATATATGTTTCGTAATGGGAAAATATTGGAAATATTCCACATGTCCATCAACTTGGGATATATATAAACTTAGTTATTCAGAGCCAGGGAGATAGCTCAGTGGCAAAAATGCCTGCTTGGCAAGTGCAAGGCTCTGAGTTTGATCCCCAGTTGTGCAAAAAACCAAAACCAAACAAGCAAAAAAACTATATACAATGGAATACTCTATGGCTAGAATAAAGATTAAAGATACTCTTTTCAATATGGAAAGACTTCTTAAATATATTGCTAAATAAAAAAGTAAGGCACCTGTCAGTGTGCATAATATGCTAGCATATAAGCTAGGAGTGGTAATTTCCAGTGAAATGAGAGCCACAGTATGTGTGTGTGTGTGTGTGTGTGTGTGTGTGTGTGTGTGTGTATGATTTAAATGATGCAAATATATCCTATTCAAGAAAATTAAACAGAAAAGATGACAATACGATTTGGCCACAGTGTTACTTTCAGTTGACTTCAGTGTTTCAGGTGTTCTTCCTTATTGGGTCATAATGAATTGAAGACAACCATCTACATACTAAATATCTCAAAGATAAACTCTTGCATTGGCCTAGAGAGTGAAATTCTCTTGACTGACTTTTCACTTTCATTGTTATCACTAGAAATATTTCAACTATGCACTAAATGCAGAAGCTAGCCCAACAGACCTCTTTGTACCCATCACCCAACTTCAGCAATTATTTTGTTTCCTTAGCTCTTCTTCCCTCTTATTCTCTGCTTCTACCCTAACTTCAAATACTTGGAAAGTAGTGGCTAATTGTGCCATAAGTTGAGCCTCCCTGATGTGAAAATCTGAAACCCAAACATGCGTCCAAATCTGAAACTTCTTGAGCACCAATGTGATGCCCAAAGTGGAAAATTCCACTTATATCATACGATAGCTCATGATCAAAATGTAGGCACACTAAAAGCAAATTGTATGAAGCTACCTGCAAACTTTGGGAATAGACTAGTTTTGTGTTTTGACTTAGATCCCATCCCCAAGAGATCTCATTATGTAAGTACAAATAGCCCAAAATTTAAAAAAACCCTCAAATCAGAAACAGTTCTAGTCTTAAACAACTTGGATAATGAATATTCAGTCTGTATTTAGAATGATTGAAGTGGCTCTCTGAGTCCCACCATGGATACACCTGTGTAGGTAGATTGGCTGCTTGAAGAGGTGAAAGCTTTCCGTAATGGAATTTGGCTTGTTTCCCTCAAACTCATTTGACTTTACTTAAGGTTTTAAAATAATTGTGGTAAAATACACATAACACAAAATTTGTCATCTTAACAATTTTTAGTATAGCACTCAGTAGTGCTACATACAATCACATTGTTGTTACTCTCCAATTTCCAGAACTTTCTTTTTTTGTGAAATTGCAGTTCTATATTCATTAAACAATTTCATATTTCCTCCCCCCTATAGCCCTTGGTAAGCACCGTGGGACTTTTCCTCTCTGAATGTGACTACTGTAGATAACACATAGAAGTGGAGTTATGTAGTATTTGTCTATTTGTGATGTATTTTATTTACCATGGTGTTCTCCATGTCCATCTGTGTTGTATTATGTGACAGTATTTGTTTCCTTTTTAAGGTTGAATAATATTCTGTTGTATAGACAGGCCATGTCTTGTTTACCCATTCATCATCAAGTCTAATTTTGGCACCTTCCAATAACATAGAGTTTTATGATAATAATACTAATTCCATGTCATAGCACATCAGAGTGCATCAACACATTAAGATCAACACGTTATGATCCTCTAGTTCAGAAAATAATTTCATGCATTTGAGGATTTTTGTACCAAATGCTAGGCCTTACAAAATCCAGCAAACCTTCCCTTCTCCCTTGTGACCTTTCTCTCAAAGTTATATATTGAATTTTGCTTCTCACCAGACCAGATTATGAGTTTAGAGATAGACCAAGGCAGGGGATGGGGCACTGTCTTCATTTGCCAAGTACCTAGCACTGTTCTGGAAATACTTTTTACAGAAGCAGTGTTACTTTGACCAAGGCATGTAACACATCTATGTAGGGAGCTGAAGGAAATTATTTCTAAGGTCCCCTTTGGTTTCTGTGGGGTTTGGGTCCATTGTTAAATCTGTTGAGGAAAATTTCAGACCTTGTGAAAGATCAAAGAGTAGATAGGTGTGGAGAAGAAATTTTGTATAGCCATCTTTTAAGTGCCCCTCAAATTATGCCACCAAAGTGGTCAACCACAAGTAGAATGATCTCAGGATACAGTATTTCTTAAAATAACATTTTGGAGTTGGGGCTTCCTCTTTGTACAGTGGTAACATTCTTTGAATAACAGAAAAGCCTCTGTCTAAAAAGTTATTTTAAGTTTAGTTTGATTGTGCACCGCATTTCCTGGATACACAGAGAGAGAAAATAAACCTCTTGGCGTTCTCATCTTTACAAAGAATCTTATAGGAAGTCTTAGTGATAATCTTATCATGACAAGAAGTAAAAACAGTAGGCAATTGAGAAAAAAAGAAGATTCTGGAATTAGAGATAAAAACTTTGCTAAGAAAGTATGGAGGGAGATGTGATCTAAGTATTAAATCGTTTTGATTTTCTAAACCTTGTGCCAGTTTGTATGTTTTTATTTTAAGCTTGGCTTCCAAAAGTTTCTTGTTAGCAACCAGATGATCATCAGATAATTGATATGGGTTCTTTATGAGCCCATTCGGGGAAATCCAGTGGCCTGGATTTTCCAGGAGGAGCATTTAGTAATTCTATTGGTCTTTGAATGCCAACAGGGTGTTTTTGGAAGTTGAGTTTCTTAATGTCTTGGAAATAACCCCTGGAAAATTGGAAGCAGTGAATTGATTGCATGATGTACTTGGAATAAGAAGTTAAAGCTATGGATACAGTTCATTTCAGCTATAAATGTCCAGCCTCAGAAGTAGCCAAATTGGCAAAATTATGTGGAGATTATTTTGTTTTTACTGTACATGGTTTTTAAAAATTTGTTTTTCTGAGATGAATTAGTAAATGTAAACAGACATTTCGAATCCAGCGGTCTAATTTGATTCCTCATTTTCAGAATTGTTCTGGTGTCCACTACTCTACAATCTTAGTAAATGTTTTTTAAAAAATTTATTTTAAAAATTGACTTTATGACAGGAAAAAGGGTCATGGGTTACCTCCAGGGTCATAGACCACAGTGGTCTTTTTCTTTTTTTATGTACTTAGTACAGTACAGACCCTACAGGGTCTCACTACGTAGATTGGATTCCTAGTGATCCACCTGTTTAGAGCCTCCCAAGTGCTGGGATTGCAGGCATGCACTGCCACACCTAGTCTGGGGGTACGGCCAGCATTGCATGCCGGGGGATCTAATCCCGGCCACTGTGCTCTGCCTAAGCAGGCACTTGAGTCCACTGAGCTATCTATCTGGCCCACCCCACAGTGGTCTTATTTGAACAGGAGAGACATCCACACTGGCTGGAGGGCGCTAGTAGTAAGTACATTGTGTTGCTGAAAACAATTAGAAAGAAGTTTGAGATCTGTGTGAAAGATCCTCGTGTGGTTATGAGGCTCCTTCCACGTCATGACTTGTCTGAGTGGTGGCAAAATAATGGCAAAGGGCAGCTGTGATGCAAAGAGGTGTTCTTGCCAATGCACCTTTAATTCCTTGATAGTCCTCAGAATCTTTGTAGTTGTTTGCAAAGGATTCTATCTCGCAAAAGATTACATGGACTTTCTGCTTTTTTTTTTTTTTTCTAATTGAAATGGAGTCTTCTATGTTGCCTAAGCTAGTCTCAAACTCCTGGGCTCCAGTGGTCCCCTCTTCTCAGCCTTCTGAGTGGTTAGGACTACTGGTATGCACTCCATCCTCCATGTCTATTTTTTAATTAAAAAAAATTCTTTTGATACAGGGTCTTGCTATGCAGTTTAGATTCATAATGGTCTTCCTGTCTCAGCCTCCGCAGCTCTGAGATTACAGGCATGCACCACCACACCTGGTTTCAGTGGCCAACCTGATGTGCTCGGGGTTCCAGGGCCAACATGTTGTATGGTACAGGGGATCAAACTCAGGTCTTTGCATTTGCCAGGCAGGCCGTTAGACTGCTGGGCTATCTTCCCAGTGGATATTTTGATGTACACGTGTACATAGCTGTCCCTTTTTATCCTCTATACTTGACACCAACTGACTTATTCCTGGCCATCTTGAGGAGTAGCCAAAGATCTTAGTGGAGCTGGTAGTGGAACTAACTCTGGAGATCTCACCACTGGTAGGTGACTTAGTGTCCTGTGGGTGCTGCAACAAATTACTACAAAATTTGGGTGGCTAAAGATAACAAAAATTTATCCTCTCAGATTTGGATACTGGAATCCCCATACCAAGGTGCCCTCCTACAGTTCCAGATTAGAAACAGTTCTTGATTTCTCCGTTTCTGCTGGCTTCTGGCTTTCCTTGGTATCCTTGGCTTATCGTCACATCACTGCAACTCTGCTTCCATTTCACATCTATTTCTCTGATGTCTGTCTTCTCCATATGGTCTCACCTGAGCATAGTCATCAGTGGGTTCAGGGACCACCCAGATAATTCAGAATGCTTTCTTCATGTCTTGCTCACAAGTTCTGGCAACTAGGATGTTATCATATCTCTTTCGGGGATCTCCAGTCAGTCTACTACTATAGGAGTGCCAAGGTGGGGTGGGCCCTGAAAAGGAAGCAGAAGGAAAGAAACACTTGACATTATTTTGAAACAGCTAGTATTTTGTAGTTAGTTATTCAGTTATCATTACTTTTCCTTGTGCTAAAATACATGTAGTATGAAACAATCTAATCACTTTGAAGTGAACAGTTTGAGGGCAGTAAGTCTATTTGTGTCATTATCTGGCCATCATCGCCATTCTTCTCCTAGCCTTTTTCATCTTTCCAAACTAAAACTATATACCCATTTAGCCCAACTCCTCATGCCTTCTACCTATAGCTTACTATTATTTTCAAGTTCTCTCAATTGGTTTAAAGTAACTTTTTAGTATAGTTCTGAGAATTGAATCCAGGACCTTGAGCATGCTAGGCAAGTGCTCAACCAGTAAACCACACTAGTATTTCCTTCAGTTTTTAAATCATTTCCTTCAGTTTTTTAAAAAAAAAATAATTTTATTAACCTAAGTTAGTTGAATGTCAATGGAGTGCCCACCTTTGACAGATGTAGACAAGGGAAGGGTTGTAGAAAGAAAAAATCAGGATGTGTGTGTATAGACAGTACAGTTGGGATAGATAACGCTGTGCTTCTACATAATTCTATGAGAGGCAAGATCTGCACTAATGGTGGTTGGACAGGATATTATGTCGGCTTTTAG
>PVKA01010424.1:0-46385 GCA_004027165.1 Ctenomys sociabilis
CCTTCCTTCCTTCCTTCCTTCCTCTCTCTATCTCTCTCTTTCTCTCTTTTTTGTAATATCAGAATTGAACTCAGGACCTCACCCTACCAGGCAATTACTTATTCTGCTGAGCTATCTCCCAGCCCTCTTTACCATGAATTCTTAATCACTGTTTCCAGTATCACTCCACAAACCATGTGCACTATATTTTCATTGAATTTTCATATGATATGAATTGAAATATCTTCTTATCTAAAGTGATATTTCATGTTGTATGCAGTGTGTCATTTGGACTCTAGGTGCATATTGATGATGATAATAATAATGTAAGTTATTTTTAACTTTTAATTTTGTTTTCTTTTTTTCCCCATAATTTTATTGAGAAACAAATAGCAATGAGATAGTTTCAAATTAAATTAGTAGGACAGTTTCAATAATTAATGCATTACATACTGTTTACTTAGTAGTTATTCGTTGTACAAGATGCAAACATGATATCCTGTTTAAAAACCCTATTTGAACAAATCTTTCTATTCATTTAAATAACAGAATGTAGCTGTATATCTATCCTATTTTGGATATACAGAAACACAATGGTCATTCATTTGCATCCCCTTTTTTGGTTTAGTTTTGTCATTTAAATATTATAGGTGTGTGAATTCAGTAAAATATTCCAAAGTAGTACAGCAAACCTTTTTAGTAGTGAGTTTTCCATAAGACTGGCAATGTCAGAAGTTATTGACTTGAGACTTTTACAACTCAGCATATTAATATGGCTTTATTTTTTATACTTTGTTTTTATATTTTTCTGATGGATGGTTAAGACCAAGATAAAACAACACCTATGTAACAAGAAATGTAGCTTTTGTATCTGCTAAAGTCAGTCAAATCCCCTCAGGATTTATCCTGAAACCCTGTAACTCAGTTTGTAGATCCTTTGTCAGTGGCAGTCATATCAATGAGTCACAGTCATTGCTTGATGAATTTGCTCTCTGTGAAAGCCTGAGAGAATGTTTTCTCCAGTGTGACTCTCCTTAGGGACATGCTACATAATCGATCACATTCGTCGTGGCCCCATAATCTCGTTGATCAGAAAATTTGGGATACAAATGAGTTATGTGATGTTATAGTTCAGGTTCTCCTGTGAAATGAGTCTTCACTGATCTTGAAAGACTAGGGTCAGAATGTTTGCTCTCCTTACAGCCCTCCTTTTTCTCTGATTTTGGGTTTGCAAACTTAGGTTATTAACCCTTCAGAAGAGAAGTTTATTGTTATTAACCACAACCTAGGCTGTTGAGCTTAACCTCATTATCTGTCTGAAAATGGAGCATCTTAGGCATAATATGGAACAAATATTTTTTATCAAGTATTGACATGTTAAATTTTAAGCCCCTACAGAATATGAAGAAAAAAATTCAAAAAACTAAAATACATTTAAAAATAGAAATAAATAATTACATATTTATATGTAAGTTTAGAAATCTAACCGTATACAGCATTGTAAAAGGACTATACTGCCAACACCCCTTTTCCTGTCTTCTGCCTTCATTCTTCACTCCCTTCCTTTTTAAATAAACATCTACAGCATGGTAGCAATCAGCATGTCATGACAGCAGCAAATATTCAGAGGACCAGAACGACAGGCACCCCAAGCTTGACCCTACTATTACACATTTCAATCTTCAGTGTAGTTCTTAGTTCACAGGTGTCAGCCTATACAGTTAGTCAGATGAAAATCCTAGTCTCCCTCGTATAAGAACTCAAGAGAAGAAATACAAATAGAATGGTATAACACAGTTAAAAGGAAAGTGAGAACTTGAGGATTAGACATTGAAAAGAGAGCAAGTAATAAAGCTAGGAAACATGACATTGGCAAAGCCATACATTTTTATGTACAAGAAGGGTAGGATAATGATCCTAAGAATCTACAGAAGGTTTTTGAAACCAAAAGTTAATAATGTAGGCTTTTATATTCTTATGTCAATGATTTTGGTTTATATCACATACTTGTTTATCACTTGATAAGTTCAATAATATCCAGAATGAAGCAAGCTCAAAAAAATTTCCTATAGAAGGACATTATATTCTTTAGACGAGTTGCTACAAAACAATAATTTTCCTCATAAAAAGGAAAAAAAGATACACCCATTTTCCAGAATATTTTAGGCATAAAATAATCTTCCCATCTTTCTTGATAATTCAGTCAATGAACGTGTACATTTTATTTATTTATGTTGTGTATTTATTACTTGAATGAATATGTGTGGAGGTCCAAATATGTTGCATCCCTGTGATAACTAGTTTTCTTGTTCTGAGCTAATGAGCATAATTTTTGGACTATACTAAAATGGGAGTTCCCTGAGTTTCCATCCTACATTTCTTCTCTCTCTTACATTTTCGAGGAGCATCGCCAACCTTATCCACCAGAATTCTTTGGCTGAGTGTGGCCATGCCTTACATGCAAAATCCCACCAAAATTAGCATTTATTGAGCAAAGGAAGAGAAAAATGCCATTCATTTCATTGTAAAGTTAAATAAATCTTAACATTCTTTCTCATCAAACATGATTGCAAGTATTTTCCTTATCTCAGAACTTAAAAGTATAAAGTTAAGTGGAATTCATAGGATAAAAATGATAAATGTGAATATTTGTATCATGCAAAAACTTAACAGGCTTGACAACAAAAACGTGATTTAAATCAGTGAAATGTTTAAACAAAAATCTGCACACCAACTTAAAGTAATTAACAGCACACTGTTAATAACATATCTCAAAATTACTGCAAGGAACAAATCAATTATATATATTTTCTATTGATTTGCAAATGTTTTGTAAAACCTTGGTATAAAAGATCTGCATACAGCCATACTTTGTCAAGTAAAATCTGTTTTGGATTCATACTCCAGATAATTTGGCTATATCCTGTTCATTGCTCCTGCTGTTATTGCCTACTTGAAAATACTGTCTAAATGTAGGTCTTATTTTAAAAAGAATTGTAGACTAGGTAGTGATACTAAAACACAATATTAGTTTACATATTGGAGCATCAAATGAGTTAAATAGTAAAGATCACAACAAATTAAAAAAAATAAAAAGCAAAAATCAATTATTTAATAAAAATGCTGAACAAATTAGGCAGAAAAGCATAATTTAAAATAATAAAGCAAACATAACATTCTCACATTCAACATAGTTCAGAATGAGGAAAAGTTGAAAATTTATTTGCTAAAATCTGAATCAATCAAACGGAGAGTTAGAGTTCCAGGCCCGCATCACTGAAGGACCGAACCCAGTGATCCCCAATTCCATCTTGGGGCCCCAGACCCAGCTCACTTCTGTCTGTGAGTGAGAGCTCCAGGCCATCTGGGCCAGAGGGACCTTTCCCAGTGATCCCCTTTACCAGCGATCCCTGCTTCCACTTCGGGGCCCCAGACCCAACACAGCTAGGCCGTAGATCCAACAAAGCCCAGGCCCGCCTACCTAGAGAGCGACCTATGTGAGACAGGAGGGCCAACTCCAGCAACTTTCTAGTTCCACACCCCAAAGCCAGTCAAGATAATGGGAATTTAAACTTCTCACTCTGCATCTGGTTCATGCTTGTCTGACCAGGGAACCAACAGAGGGGAACCACAGGAGCTGCAGTAGAAAGGAACTAAACACAGCAGCTTGATCCAGCCCAGGCATAATTGGACAATATCAAACTTAATAGACTGGGACATAGATCTCATTACATGCTAAGGTTATAGCTGCACCAAAGCTCTACACCAAAGTACAGAAGTCAGTGCTATACAAAATGACAAAGACAAGGAGAAAAATGCAATCTCAGGCCTTGAGTATAGCAGTAAGTGCAGAGGACACTAGCACAGCTGAAATGAATGAATTAACAGAGACGGAAGAAAAGGAACAACACCAGAAAAGTACAGAGGAACTCAGACAAGAATTAATTCCTGAAATAAAAAAAGAAATAACTGAATACAAAGCATCTGAAATAAAGAATCAAATGCAGAAACATCAGGGGGAAAACCAATGCTCACCCAGAACAATTGCAGAGAGATGAAACATATGAATGAACAGCGTCTGAAGCAAAGAAACAACAGCAGAAAGGTCATGAGGGTCTCAAAGCAGAAATAATTTCTGAAATCAAAAGAGAATTCTTTGCCAAAAAAGAATTCTTTGAAATCATAGCATCTGAAATACAGAAATAAGTGCAGAAATATACAGAGGAAACCCAACTTGGAAGAAATTCTGCAGAAAAAGTATGAATAACTACCTCTAAAGAAGACATGGATAAAAAAAATAGAGGAGATCAGAAATGTGACAGATTCCTTGAGTAAACAATACAGAAAAGAAATAGACTGCATGAAACAGAGTTAAAGAGATATAGAAGAACTAACAATATCAATCATGAGGGTACAAAACCGTTTGAGTGAAACTGAAGACAGAGTTTCAGACCTTGAAGATGCTGGTGCATCTAGTGAAAAGGTGAGAAAGGATCTGTTATAAATGACAAGAATGCAGGAAAAAATAATCCATCACCTGCAAGATGACAACAGAATAAACAATGTGAGATTAATTGGTATCAATAAGAATGAAGGAGTCAATACAAATGACATAACAAGAATTTGGGGACAAGTAATAGCAGAAAACTTCCTAAATATGAGGAAATAATCTAACATTCAGGTAACTGAAGCATACAGAACAGCAAATAACTTCAACCCAAGTAAAAACACACCGAGACATATAATAGTCAAGATCCCAGAAATCCAACACAAGAATAATATACTGAAAGCTGTTAGAGAGAAAAAGAAGCTCACATTCAAAAGAAAACCCACCAGAATTACAGCTGACTCCTCTACACAAACAATGATGTCAGCGAGAGCATGGAACAAAGTTATTCAAGTCCTGTATAAAAACAAATTCCAGCCCAGACTACTATACCCTGTAAAACTCTGTTTCAAGTTTGATGGAAAAGTGAAATACTTCCACGACAAAGAACAACTAAAGAATTTCATGATGAGAAAGCCATCCCTACATAAGCTACTGAAAGAGGTTCTAGAGAGAGACCACAAGGACCAGAACTCCATGAATGACAATGGAAGGAACCCACTAAATAGGACAGACAATTAAACACAGAATACAAAGGAGTAAACAAAGCAGGTAAATATCATAACAAACATAAGTCACCACATTTCAATTATAACCATCGATGTAAATGGACTTAATTCACCAATTAAGAGAAATAGCCCGGCACAGTGGATTAGGAAACAAAATCCAACAATATGCTGTATACAATAAACACACTTAACTCAAAAGGACATTCATAGGCTCAAAGTCAAAGGATGGAAAATAGTACTACATGCCCCAGAACCTCAGAAAAAAGCAGGAGTAGCAATTTTGTACTCAGACCCTCTCAACTTCAAATCAAGAATGATCAAACGGCACAAAGAAGGCCACATATTAGTCAGGGGAAAAATTCAAGAGCAAGTGGTAACACTCATAAATATCTATGCAACAAACACAAGAGTACCCAACTATGAAAGACAAAAACTAATAGACATGGAAAGCCTAATATCTAAGACTATAACCTTAACAGAAGACGTTAACACCCCCTTATCTCAAAAAAGATAGATTAACCAAGCAAAAAATTAGCAAGGAAGTAGCAGAATTGAACCAGAGTTTGGAACAAATGGACATGGTGGACATATATTGTTCCAAGCAACCAAAGCTGAATGCACATTTTTTCAGCTGCACATGGGTTATTTTCCAAAATCAATGACCCATATACTAGTCAAAGGTCATGCGCAAGTATATACAAGAAAATAGAAATTGTCCCATGACTACTATCTGACCACAGTACAATGAAACTGGAGCTAAATGACAAAAGAAATCAGAAAACCCCGCTAAATTCATAGAAATTAAACAACACCCTACTCAGCAATCAATGAGTCACAGAAGAAATTAAACAAGAAATTCAACAATATCAACAATTCAATGAAAATTCAATCACAACTTACCAACATCTATGAGTGTGATGAAAGCAGTTCTTAGAGGGAAAATGATAGCTGTGTACTCACACATTAAGAAAACAGAATAGGAACAAATAATCACCCTAATGTTGCACATCCAACATCTATAAAAAGAAGAGAAAATGAAACCCAGAACACAAAGATGGGAAGAAATCATAAAGACTAGAGCAGAAATTAATTCAATTGAGATGAAGAAAACAGAATCCACAAATCAAAAAGTTAGTTCTTTGAAAGACTAAATAAAGTTGATAAGCCTCTAGTGAACCTCATCAAAAAAGGGGAAAGAAAAAACTCAAGTACATGCAATAAGGAATGAAAAGAGTGAAATCACCATAGACCCAGTGTAAATTCACAAGATTATCAATAGTTACTTTGAGAATCTTTACACTCGCAGAAGACACAGAAGAAATGGACAGATTCCTCGAAAAGTACAAATTACCTAAACCAAACCAAGAAGATATTGGCTCTCAATGAGCCAATAACAGCAAATGAAATGCAAAATGTAATATAATCCAGGTATAAAAAATTTAAAAAATATAAGATAAGTAAGCAGCTATACTCTTAATTTACTGATAAGAGACATATGCTAAAATAATATCTGTAAATATAATATCATGTATGCACCTTGTACGATACCAAAACATTATGTATTGTTAAGGTGTCTTGAAACTGTCTGATTGATATTTGTACTTCAATAAAATAAAAAATAAATAAATAAAAGAAAAAGGTAACTAAAAAAAAGAGAGACAAGAACAAAATCTTAAGATTTCTTGAAAGCACGAATATTCAATCACATGTCATCTTGCATAATTAGATTTGTTTATCTCAGCAACAGATTTGATAATAAAATAGATAATATATCTATCATTGTTAATCAGCTATTTTTTGTTTCAAAAATCTGTAACATATGTACTGTTGTATGTTACCCTGTTTCTGTGTATATTTTTGTTTTTCCTGCTTTTGTTTTTACTCTTCAAAATAAAAGAAATCATTAAAAATAAAAAAAATTAAAAAGCCAACTAACAAAGAAAAGTCCAGGTCCTGATGGATTCACAGCTGAATTCTACATTAAATTTATAGAAGATATAATCCCTACACTCCAAAAACTCTTCCATGAAATTCAAAAGGAAGCAGCCGTCCCAAAATCATTTCTGGAGGCAAGTATTATATTGATTCCAAATCCAGGGAATGACACAACAAAAAAGAAGAACTATAGGCCAATCTCCCTCCTGAACATAGACACAAAAATACTCAATAAAATCCTAGCAAATAGAATACAGGAAATCGTCAAGAAAATCATACACCATGAACAGGTAGGATTCATCCCAGGGATGCAAGGATGGTTCCATATTCAAAAATCTATAAATGTAATACACTATATTAATAGACTGAAATCTAAAAACCACATGATCATCTCAATTGATGCAGAGAAAGCCTTTGACAAAGTACAACACTCATTCATGTTCAAGGTCCTACAGAAAATTGGAATAGATGGACTCTATCTTAACTTGATAAAAGCAGTCTATGACAACCCAAAAGATAATATAATCGTAAATGCAGAAAAACTTAAATCTGTTACTCTTAAATCAGTTAAAAGACAAGGATGTCCTCTATCACTCCTCCTGTTCAATATAGATTTAGAATCATTAGCAACAGCCATTAGGAAAGAGAGAGAAATAAAAGGAATAAGAATAGGTAAAGAAGCAGTTAAATTATCACTATTTGAAGATGACATGATACTTTACTTGGACGACCCCAAAATCTCCAACAAGAAACTACTAGAACTGATATTGAAATTCAGTAGCATAGCAGGATACAAAATGAATACTCAAAAGTCAATAACATTCCTCTACACAGATAACAAGCACACTGAAAGGGAAAAAATAGAAACAATACCTTTTACTATACCACCACGGAAAATAAAATACCTTGGAATTCACTTAAACAAGGAAGTCAAAGGTCATTTCACAGAAAATTACAATACCCTAAGAAAAGAGATTACAGAGGATTTCAGAAAATGGAAAGATATTCCATAGTCCTGTATAGAAAGAACCAACATTGTGAAGATGGCCATACTCCCAAAATTGCTGTGCAGATTTAATGCAATCCTTATCAAACTGCCATCAACATACCTCTTAGACCTAGAGAAATCATTCCTAAATGTTATTTGGAAACACAAACAACCAAAAGCAATCTTGGCCAGTAAAGACAAGGTAGGAGGCATCAGAATTCCTGACTTGAAATTATACTGCAAAGCCACTGTGATAAAATCAACATGGTATTGGCAACAAAATAAATCTGAGGATCAAAGGAATAGATTAGAACATGCAGAGGCATCGACGATTACACTCACCCATCTGATCTTTGACGAAGGAGCCAAACAAGTTCACTGGAAGAAAGATAGCCTCTTTTACAAATTCTGCTGAAAAACCTGGCTTTCTACATGCTGAAAACTAAAACTTGACCCAGCTCTATCACCATATGCTAAGCTAAAGTCAAAATGGATTAAAGATCTAAACATTACATCAGAAACACTCAATGTCCTGGAAGAGAAAGTAGGAGGAACTCTTGAAGATAGGGATAGGTAAAGAGTGCATGCACAAACATATTTTTGCATGGGAAACACTTGAAAGAATCAACAACTGGGATCAACTCTTCTTAAGTAGTTTCCGCACATCAAAAGAAACTGTCAACAAATTGAAAGACAACCCATAAATTTTGAAAAAATCCTAACTAATAAGCAATGAGACAAAGGTATGCTGTCTAGAATATACAAAGAACGAAGACATACCAGGGCCCTCACATTTAAAGACCCAATTGACAAATAGGTATCTGAGATGAATACACACTTCTCAGAGAACGAAATTAAAGAACAAATAAATATATGAAAAAATGCTCCACATCACTAGCCATCTGTGAAATGCAAATAAAAGCAACACTGAGATACCATGTCACTCCAGAAAGAATGGCTATCTTAAGGAAATCAACCAACCACAAATGTTGCAGAGCTTGTGGGGAAAAGGGAACACTTCTCCACTACTGGTTGGAATGTAGACTGGTACAACCATTGTGGAGATCAGTGTGGAGACTCCTTAAAAGAGAAGGACTGGAAATCCCTTTCAATCCTCCTATCCCCCTACTGGGAATTTTCCCAGAGGAAATGAAAATATTATATCATAGTAATATATGTGTACCTATGTTTATAGCAGCACAATTTGTGATAGCAAAATCTTGTAAACATCCAAGATGTCCATCACATGAGGATTGGTTGAAAAAGATGTGGTATTTGTATATCATGGAGTATTACTCAGCTATAAAGAATGATAATGTTGAAGGATTTATATTGAAGTTGATGCCATTTGAACATATAATCGTAAGTGAAATAAACCAGGCACACATGTGCAAATATCATATAATCTCCCTAGTATAAGAAGTGAAAAGAAGAAATACAAATAGAAATGTACAACAACTAAATAGAATCAGGTAGTTAGGGCAATCTGAATGGCATATGTTGTAGGGTACTAATCAGCTTTTCTTCTGGATGGTTAACAACCTAAGTTCACAAATCAGAGTTGGAGAAATAGAAGAGCCACAAGGCCAGCCGACATTTTGGCTCTAGCCTTTCAAGGTCAGTGAATACTCAGGACATAGGAGAACCTGTACTGCAACATAATGAAACTCAGTTGAGCTCCAAATTTTCTGAACAAGGAGATTATGGAGCCACAGAGAAAAGAGATTGAAGTTCTATAGTGTGATGGGGAGAGTCATATGGAGAGAAAACTTTCTCTCAGGCTCTCACAGAGAGCAAACTTGTCAAGCATTCACCGTGACTCATCCACATGCATGACATAGACAGAAGATCTAAAGAGTAAGTTCCAGGACTACAAGATAAACCCTGAGGGGACCTCAACAGAAACAAAAGCTACATCTTTTGGTATACAGGTGTTATTTATCTCGGTCTTAACCATCCACCAGATAAGTATATAAATGAGGTATACAATGCAGGGCCAAAATAATAAGTTGAGCTTAAATGGCTACAGTCAACATCTTCTTCAGATAACTCACTATTATTGTGGAATGCTGGACTGTGTTGCATTGTGTCGCCAAGTTCAGGCATCTAAATTGGTTTAATGACAATGGAGAGCTCATCTTTGTCAGGTCCTGACAAAAAAAAAGAAGGGTGTACAATGGATGTGTTTATAAACAGTACAGTTAGGATAAATATGCCATGCTTCTGCAATATTCTACGAGAAGCAAGATTTGCACTAATAGTGGTTGGACAACATATTAAGGTCAGCTTCTAATACTATGGGCAACCACTAGGAATATAACAAGGTAGAAAGTATTAGTTATTGAATCTGTGATATAATTTAGTTATAAAAAATAAAATAAGTATATAGTTACACTCTTAATTCACTGATTAGTGACATCTGCCATAACAATGTATGTGAGTATATCACGTGTGCACCTTGTAGGATACCAAAACATTATGAAAACAGTTTGCAATGTATTAATTTATCGAATCCACCCTGTTAATTTTTCTCGAAACTATCTCATTGTTATTTGTTCTTCAATTAAAAAAATAAAAAGGGAAGAATATTATCCCCCTTAACATTAGGCAGGGAAAATTATTTCTTATAGAATGAATAAAATTGGAAGATAATCTTAAAAAAAAAATCTGAATCAATCCTGTTTCACAAAGGAAAAAAAGCAGAAAGAAAGAAAGAGAGAGAAAGAGAAATAAAGGAAATATAAGCAGTTCTATGCAACATAAAGCACTAAATAGCCAATATGTTCAATATGTGGAAAAAATTAATATTTTCAGTAAATTCAGTCTCATCAAGGTATTGTACTTTTAATCTTTATAATAATGAGTATATTATTTACCATTTTAGTTCTTAATATTTTAACATACACTAGTCTAAAACAAATAAAATGATGCACGAAAGAAGCTTTCTCTACATTTTAAATTTGAAGCTAAGGAAATAATTTCACTTTTTAACATGAATCTTTCTGGTTTACATACTCTATGGGCAAATTTATTTTCAATAAATATGATTTTATTCTATATTTCAGTGCTTTTAGTTATATAAATGTAATGATCTTTGGTAAATATGTCTTTTTAAAATGTTTTTGAAATAAATAATAAAATTTAATAAATTTATCATTTGAAAGGAAAATGTATGGAAACTATGTGCATATTTTTCAGTTAATGTTTAATTCTATGAATAAATATAATTTCCACACCATTAATTCATTTATTTTATCGTACATATGAATTGACTTTAGTAATAATCTATTATGAGCCCTAATCAAGAAATTCAAATTTTAATTTGAAAAAACACTACAGCTATAAACATAACTATGTGTGAAAATAAATAAGATTTAATCAATACCAATCATATGTCGAATCATAATGGCTTCGTATTTGCAAAGCTGAAGTCATGTGGTTCAGGATCACAAACTACAATGTCATTTAAGATAGAATGTGTGCAAGAAAAGACAGGCTAAAAAGTTAAAGCCAGCAACAGCAACATGTTGAACAAATCTCTTCATGAAATATTATTTTCAATTATTTCTTCCTTATTTCAGGTAGCTATATGCTTTAGCTTTACAGGGATAGGGTTGTAATCACATAATTTGTTCTAAGTGGACTTTCATGTAAATATTCAGCCACTTATGTAATAAGCCACATTTGTTAGTCTGGACCCAATTATATTTTTTCTTGGCTGTTATGACTTTATTTTCATATCATAGCCAATCTCAGGGGAAAGGTTTCTCAAAATCATACTTCTGGCGTGATAATCCAGCACAAATCTTTCTTCATAAAGTACAATGAAGAATACAACACTTCATCACTGTTTCCACTCTGGTTCTTGGAGATGATAATAATGAATCTACCACAATTACATAGAAGTATTCAGGCAACTACTATTGCTGTAATGATAACAATAATTGATACCATTTCAAAGGCCCTTTTGCAGCTCAGATCCATACAAAAAGGAAGAAAATGAAGAGCAAGAGAAGAGAGAGAAGAGGGTACACTGAGTTCTGCTTTTGGAAGTCACCACCACAAAACAACATTTTGTTCCACAATGTTTCTCATTTATAATAGTGGCTCCATCAGATTACAACAAAGGTGTAAGTACAAGTAAATGAACAGGGCCAGGTATTCTT
Organism: Ctenomys sociabilis; assembly: GCA_004027165.1. Taxonomy (NCBI): domain Eukaryota; kingdom Metazoa; phylum Chordata; class Mammalia; order Rodentia; family Ctenomyidae; genus Ctenomys; species Ctenomys sociabilis. Next base: position 12,184 of record PVKA01010424.1, read on the forward strand.
GGGTCTCTTATACTTTCAAGAGTCCACTGAGTTCTAAAATGTGCTGAATTAAATATACATGGTGGGTGAACTAGATAAAATATTTGATGGAATAAAACAAATTAATTGAAAGTTTAAAATATACTCTCATTCTCAATCTTACCCATGATAAAATGACTATCACCAAGAAATCAATTAATGACAAATGCTGGAATGACTCTGGGGAAAAAAGAAACCTTTTCCACTGTTAGTGTGGAGTAAAGACTGGTACAACCTCTATGGAAATCCTTGTGGAAACCCTTCAAAAAGCTGGAATAGGCAGTCCCTTTCAAGCCAGCTATTCTGCTCCTAGTTTATTTATCCAAAAGAACTGAAAAATTATAACACAGTAATATATATGCACCCATGTTTATAGTGGTGCAATTTGTCATAGCTAAATCCTGGAAACAACCCAGATGCCCATCAACTGAGTAATCAATAAAAAAGATGTAGTATTTTTACACAATGGAGTATTACTCAGCTATAAAAATGATAAACTCAAGGCTTTTATGGGTAAACAGATGCAACTAGAGACTGTACTGGTAAGTGAAATAAATCAGACCCACATGTACAAAGATCATATTGTTTTGCTAGTGTGAGAACCTGAAAGAGTATGTAGAAATGAAAGGCATGCTAGATGCTGTGAAAGAATTTGTTCAGTGGAAAGAAAACACTGGAATGAAGAAAAGAACAAAGCAAAAAAGGAAAAAAGATATATTTGTGCATACATGAACGATAGCTGGAAAATTATACTGCTGATTTTTGCTGTCTATTGAAAAGACCAGTTAATGCTTATTTATTTTTTCTCCTATTTAATATCTTATGACTTTTTAAAATCAATTTCTCAGATTTATATCTGGTAAACTAAACATCTAATTTGAAGATAATATTATGCAGTACAACAACCATTGTCAAATTCTTAATACTTCATTTAATGAAATTTTGCATCACTTGAATATTTTTTATCATTGCGTGTTCTTTAAAAAATAAAATAAAATGAAATATGCTATCATTCAATCCTAAAATAATGTTGTCTTCTAACATATTAAAAATATATGTCAGGTGCAGAAGAAGAAGCCTTTAATCTCAGTCTCTTTAGATATTGAGGCACAAGGACTGTAAGTTTGAGCAACATCTGGGTAGCTTAGAGGGTCATCTCAGAATGAATGGGAAGGATTGGTGGTATGTTTTAGTAGTAGAATGGCCCTAGGATGAGTTCTTGGTAAAACACACACACACACACACACACACGTGTATGTGTGCGCATACACTAGTGCACAAAAGACACAATGAATATCATGATGACCATTTAGAATCCATCAAATATATATGTATTATATATGTATATATGTGTGTGTGTGTATATATATATATATATATATATATATATATATATATATATATATATATATGCAGTGATTAAAATCATATGAACATTTTCTTGGAAGTTTTTTTTTTTTAATCATTATCCATTTACCTCCTTTTAAGAGAAGTCAAGTGTAGAAAAACAGTAATAAGAAAAATGATAGTTATAAGATGATAGAAATTTGAAAGGCCATCTCTGTCACGTTTGTTCTTAAAATTGCAAAACTGAATCATTGTAAGAGTATTAAGAAGGAATAAGGCAAGTCACCTAGAGAGAAAAAAGTTCTCTCAGGCTTTCACAGAGAACAAAGTGGTCAAACAAGGGCTGTGACTCACCCAAATGGCTGACACTGACAGAAAATTTACAAGGTACTGTACATGGTTCCAGAATAAATCCTGAAGAGATTTGACTGATCTTGGCAAATAGAAACATTACATTTTTAGTTATATAGGTCTTGTTTTGGCTTGGTCTTAACCATCCAGCAAAAATGTGTAACTACGAGGTATAAAAAAATAAAGCTATATTAATATGCTGAGCTGTAAAAGGCTTAATTCAACAATTTCTGACAATTGCCAGATGTGTTGATTACTCACTGCTATTATGGATTGTTGGATTATATTGGTTTATTTTGTTGAACTCAAGTACACACAATCTTTGGCCTGGAATCAGGCCAAAAGTACAACATCTCTAAATGCAGTGGGACACCCATCTCTGAAAAAACAAAACAAAAAAGGTGGTTATGTTTGGAGCCATGGAAACTAGGAAATTGATGATCAAATGGGTGTAGACAGGACTAGACCTCAATGCCTAAAGCAAACAAGCTACTTCAGTCCTGAGATAAATATACTGTCTGGTTAAAGTCAGCTATTAGTCTCTAGGAAACCCTGTGTCAAATGTTACTAACTTTGCATGACTATAAATAAGAGACCTTTTCGTGGAAAAAATATATATGTATAAACATGATAGGATAGATATACAGCAACTTTTTCTTAGTTCATTGAGAAGAAAAGTTTGTGCTAATATTGTTTAGATATCATGTCTACATCTTGTCCTCTGAATAACTACTACAAAGACAATATGCATGTATTAATTACTGTAACTGTCTTACTAATCTGTTTTGAAACTGTTTCATTGCTATTTTATCTTTTTTCATGTTAAAATTAATAAAAATATTCAGAAGGCAATGTAAACATCGCCTGAATATTACACATGACATTTCAAACACTAATTATTTGCTAATAATATTTAGAAATTTAAAAGTGAAAAAATTCAAATATAAATTGCATACATGTTTGACATCTATTCTTGTTGTCATAGGCAGTGAATCCTTTTCTTTATGTATTTAGTACAGGGTCTATATGGTCTTACTACATACATTGGCCTTATAGTGATGCTCTTATTTCCAGTCTCCCAAATCACTGGGATTACAGGTGTGTGCCACCATGCCCAGTCTCAGTCTTGATTTCAGCATGCCTCAGGGGTGGGGCCAGTATAGCTCATCAGAGATCGGTCTCCAGAAGTTGTGCTCTGTGTAACCTTAGTCCGCTTTACCGCTTAACTCTCTGGCTGGCCTAGGCAGTGAAGCTTGAATGGCTATATGTAATTTACAAATTGTTTAGATGACAGCATCAAATTTTAAAATAATTTTATATTATATGGCTGAGGGTCTAGGAGATGTATAACAGTGATTGCATTTGGAAAATCTTAAAAATGTCTATGATTTTATATAAATTAATAATGCTGATAACTGTCTTTACTTTTCTAAATAACTTTAGTTGGAATATTTTACTTATTTACTATACTAAATAAATAATTGTGATAAATACGCTCATGTGGAAACACAGTTTCCATTTATTAGAGAGTATGATTAAAGACAAAAGCTGTAATAAATCATAAAACTCATCAAAAGAAATTTAAATTAATATAAAGTATAAAATTGTAAAGATGTAGGAAAATCAATACTTATTAAACACCTGCCATATATCATGCATTGGTATAAATGATCTACTTTCTGCTCTGAAACATCAAAGGTTAATGTTTTTCGTAGGGTTATATAACTTTCAGAAAGTAATCTAATTAATCAATTTCCAAAGCGGGAATTTAAACCCGGCACTAGTTCTAATTCACCTGTACACTAGTAAATTATACTACAAACCACTTCCACCTTATAACTGAAGGTTTAAATATTTTGTTTGAAGGAACCCCTTTGAAATATGCATAAAAGTAAGGTTTTTAATCCCAGATTAATTTAAACTTATTTCTTTTATGTTCTTGAATGTTAAACAAAAACTCATATAAACAAATTGTAGTGCTCATAATAGTTCTTTAATTCAAATAAAGTTTTTTTTTCTGTAGATCAGTTTAATGTTTATGCATTTTATATAAATTTACCACACATATTTGGATTTATGTCACAGAGTAATAGAGTGAAATATTTTTGTAAATTTGAATATGAATGTGTTTTTCATAGGTCCAATATAGATAACTGCAGCCAACTCCAAGTCTTCTTTAAATTTTACATAAAAGCTGTGGAAGCATATGAATCTTCAGTACAAAGGTTGAGTTCACACAAGAAAGGAGCAGTAGATCTACAGCCCAGTCTTTTGCATGTCAAGTCCAATAAAATCTTCCCCGTGTTACAGCTGTCTTTAGTGATGATAGGTCTTTCTGAAGATGAAAGAGAAAAGAGAACTGAGCAATATTTTCAAGGCACTCATCGCTAGTGTTTCATCTTTGATCTACTGTAAAATCGTTCTTCTCACTGATTTACTATCTGCTTGAGTTGACTTGTTGGAAAGAGGTAAAGATATGGAAATAACAATTTCCTTTGGGAGCTAAAGCAGGAAAAATTGAAACAGACAGGTTACTAGCAAAAATAAGATCAGTCATGGTAGTGCAGGTCTTTTCAAAAAGGAACTGAATTTCAATATGTGCATAAGAGTTCTACTTCACCATAAATATTTGCCACATGAAATCTACAACTCTGAATGCAGTCCTTAAACTTGCCATACAAAAATAAGATGATATTATGGGCATTTAGCGTTACACATGATATCTTCCATGAATTATAAGTAAAACATTTTCAAGATACAGCTTCTAAAATTGTAGGGGCTGGGGAGATGGCTCAGTGGAATGAGCGCTTCCCTGGCAAATGCAAGGCCCTGCGTTCAATCCACAGTTCCACCAATAAGTAAATAAATAAATAAATAAATAAATAAATAAATAAAACTGTAGAGCTCTACATATTAGAAATTCTTTGAATTTCTAATCCAAATTGTATAAACTTAAGTCATAAGTTTAGGGTAAATGTAGAAAACAAGATAAAAAATTGTATTTCCTACAGATAATGTTTTCAGTGTTACATCAAAACAACTTTGTAAACTATCACGTATACCTATATTTATTTAGTTAATATTATTTTAGATTCATTATCTGAATTACCATAAATTTCTGATGCTGATATTTGTAATCATTTTGGTAAGTTATTTTCAATTTAGTAATTACATAACTATAAATTTTGTGTAGAGTATGTATGCCTTAAAAGTATAATCTGTACATACATGAAACATTATAATTCTTCCTTAAATATTTTATCTTAATTAATTTTTTACTGTGAATATACTATATGGGGAAATAGAAATTAAATAAAAGTGTCTTGATTCTCCATATTAAAATGTGGAAAGAAATTCCTTAACAACACAGTGTGAAAACACAATGTGAAAGAGGTAAATTAAGGGAAAAAGTTTCTATTTGATTCACAGTCCTAGCTCAACAAGAATGATTCACAATTGCTGATGACCTGTCTAGTGATGGGTCCTAAGATAGCCCAGAGCTTCACAGATGAAGAGCTTCGGACCACACAAATGGACGAGAACTCTTCTCTGTCACTCATTCTGTCTCTCTGTCTCTGTCTCTGTCTCCATCTCTCTCCCTCACTCCCATCTCTCACTCGCTCGCTCTATCCAGGACTCCAATGTATTTTCTTTAGTTCGTCCTCATTATGGTCTCAAATTTCCACTTTCAAACACTTTAATTGGGACTGTTCCCCTTAGACAACACAAAAAGAGGACTAAATTCTAAACTGAGTTTCAGAGAGAGAAAAATTCCACATTCTAATAGCACAATTTATATGCATAAGTCATAATGTGGGTAATTTCCAAAATGACAAAGGATTAAATTTGGGAAATCATTGATTTAGTTCTTTGTCTGTTAAACAAGTTTCATATTTGAATGGAAATTTTAGCATACTGACTGAAATTATATGCTGTTAGTCTGAATAAAATTATAATCAGTAACACATCTGTGTAATATACCCCAATTTTTTATTAAAATACAAAAGTTAGAAAATGAAGTATAATAAAGCATAATGAATAAAGTGTAATAAAATGTAATGTAAGAAATAAGCATATTTTCAATACTGATATAATATATACAATAAAACATAGAATGTTTATAAAATGTTTATAAAACTAATTATATCTCAGTCAAATAATCATATTTTTATGGGAACCTAACTCACTTAAAATCATTAGTATATTCTATTATTCAATACCCATAAATGATACAAGTTAAATAATATAGACTTAGAAGTTGTTCTCATAAAATAATACTGTATATATGGACACTAGGAGCAGAGCTGCAATAGCAGGTTGACTGAAGCAGCTGAAAGACGTTGGTTACCTTAAGCATGATTTGGTCAAAAGGAGAGGTCTACTCTTGGTCAAACCTGAAAGTAGTTAACCCTGTCTCAAACTTTAGATCTCAGACTTGGTATATGGATAATGAAAGAAATCAGTGCTCAAGGCATCCTTGTCATTTACAACATCCACATTTCCCACAGTTTTAATATTTAGATAACATAGTTCTCCAATGAAAATGTAAACAATCTGCTTCTAATCAATTCAACAAAGCCAGATGTGATGGCACATTACTCTCAGCACTTTGGAAGCTGAGGCAGGAAGAACTCTTTGAGTTTAAGGCCATCTTGAGCTGCATAAGCAAGTTCATGGCCAGCCTGAACTTGTCTAAAAAATTACTTCACCTATATTAACTTTAATAGAATATTTATTATATTAAAAATGTCATATTGGTATATTTACATACATCATGATCATTATATGTAAATGATATATTTATATATTATGTAATCACAGATTATGCATTGTAAAACTCATATATTAAATTAAAATAATTTAGACAACTTGAAAGTCATAAAGTTTCTTATTTTTAAAGAAAAAAATAAAGCTCAAGCTTTATAATACTGGAATAATAAATAAATGTTTAGAGTACAATGTGAACACTGACACATATAATCATTCCATAAAGGGAAATGATTAAATAAGACAAGCTAACAGAAACATTACTACACAGTCCAAGGCTAACACTACTCATAGTTAAAATGCCCTTTAAAAAAGTATGGGGCTGGGACACAGCTCAGCCATCTGAGCATCTTCCTTAAAAGGACCTGAGTTTGATCCCTGGTACTGCATGCCTTGCCAGTCCCAGAACCCTGGCTCTCTGTGTTGGCCCAGACGGCAGGGTGGGGTACTTCTGTCATACTAGTGTTGGGGAGGCTAAGGCAGGAGGATTACTATGAGTTCAAGTTGCATAGTGGGACTTTATATCTAGTGAAGAAAGAAAAAATTTTAAATCAAAAAACAATATAATAGGTTGAGCTCACTTCTGTGGTAAGCCTTTATTGAAATCTCATTGTTCAACAGTCCAAATCTAGAACAAGTACACTGAAATAATATTTTAACTATGAATTTACTTTACAAGCTACAGCTAATTGTCTGTACAGAAGTCAGAGACAAATTTTTTTCTTATATTAGAAATCTTAAAGGATATATTGTTTAAGATGGTAAGAAAAGTTGAAACTTGAAGTTTAATCTCTACCAGTGTAGAAATTACCTTGGGGCTGTGAGCATATAAAGGATCAATGTTTTAATGAAGGAGGAAACTAAATTAAAGGAAATGAAACATATTTACACGAGTTTCCTCTACATAATAAGAGAAAGAATAAATAGAAATATTTAAAATCAGGAACATGAATGCTTATCTCATTTTATGTGAGAAATAAGTGAAATTCTTAAGAAACTTAATCTCATTTTATTCCTCAGAGAAACAGAATAGGAGTGGAATTGTTGCATATGAAAAAATTTCTTTCTCCACAGATATCTATGTTGAATCCTGTATACCTAATTTTAATGGTTTATGTCACTGGGTGTTGCTCAATGAGCAGGTAATGAGGGCAGTCTCGTTTTGAGTACGAGTATTATAAAGGAAATCAGGGTCTAGGCATGCGTATAATGACAGCAATTTTGGAGGCTGAGTGAAAAGTTTCATAAATCCAAGCACTGCCTGGAAAAACTAGTGAGAGCCCATCTCAAAATAAAAATTAAAAAAAGTATGGTGGTGGGAGACTGGAAATGTGCTCAATACAAAAGCCTTGGGTTCAAGCCCAATAATGCCACAAAAATAAAAAAAAAAAAAAAAAACAAATACAGAAGAATGAAGAAAAAAATGTTTTCTGTCATCTGATACAACAATGAACAGTCATTCATAAGGCAGGAAAAGAGGCTTCACTGAGACCCAAAGCATACTGGCACCATGTGTTTGGACTCTCAGCTTCCAAAGGGATGAGTAAAAAAAAAAGTCATGACTTCACTGTCTTTATCCTTCTATATGTAATAGTTTGTCCTTGCAGATCAAGCAAGCTAATATAGGGTTTGAAAGAATTATCCACAGTTTTGAAAATGAAGTGGCACCAAAATGCTGGAAGAAGACTTTTATCAGTTTTCTGAGAAATATGAAAAGCGCACTCTGCATTTGGATTATATAATGATAAACCGCATTACTAAGATTAATTAATGAGTGTGTCTTTCACAGAAATTGAAAATGCCTCAGCCTCAATCGAAGAACGAAGGTATTCATTGAACTCAGTGGATATTTACAACTTTGAAATGATAAGGACAACACACCTTCAGCTGATCCTCTGCAACAGTGGAGATAGAGCTTCTTGCTTCTCAGAAAGCCTAGCTCATTTCAGTAGACAAAGGAAATAATTATTTTATTTTATTTTATTATTTTTTACTGGCAGAACTGGGGATTGAAGTCAGACCCTTACATTTGCCGGGGAAGTGCTTATTCTACTGAGCCATCTCTCTGGCTCCAACAAAGGAAATAATTCTCTTTGTATATAATAGAGCCATGTGTGTGAGCATTAAAAAATAATAATGAAAATGCTTAAAGCAACTTGAAGCTGGAGCCATCACCTACTACAGGTTCAAAATGCCATAAGTTATATATATATATAGCAGTTACTAATTCTCAAACAAACAACCACAAAGATTCAATTTTGAAATTTCCACTGAAGATAACATCACTGGGGGCTCAGGAGATGGCTCACTGGAATAAGCACTTCCCTGGCAAGTGCAAAGGCATAAGTTCAATCCCTGTTTCTGAAAAAAAAAAAAATCACTGAGCCTCAAAGAACTTTAAATACTCATGTGAACAAAGGGATGCCTAATTTGACTAGAGTTGTTCTGTCAGAATCCAGGACTCTAACAATGCATTTCAGCAGAAAATATCAGCACAAGGGGCAAAAGGCAAGATATGCTCTACTGAACAGCACTATGAAAAGACGCAAGTAGAAGCATTTTAGCAGACTTCAGTAAATCTTAGCCCAACCTACTCTGGAAATTCATGAGAAGAAGCAGCTTAGTTAATGCATTGCCTTAGCTAGCATGGAAGTAGACTGCAGACTAGTGAGTAATCGCTAATTTTCCCATCTGCTGATGGTTGCTGATCATAATATCAAATGACAGAAAAGACACCAGGCCATCCAAGTAATGGACTAGTAATAAATTTGATTTGGTTCTCATCCAATTGCATTTGCAACCAGAATAGACACCAAAGCCCATATTATTTCTCAGAAAAGCTCTCCCTTAAGTTCTATGTTAATTTTCTATTGCTTATACATATCTGACAAAGCCACCTAAGTAACTACTTATTTTTATTAAGTATAATTCATGTAAGAATTGGTCAATCAAAAAATTATTCTATTCTGTGTGAATATATCAAATCATATTCCATTCTTTTAATAAGAACCATTCAACTATTTCTAGTTTTATTTTATAAAAATGTTACATGCATATATATATATATATATAACCTGTTAGTGAAAACAGGTTGAAGTTTTTAGGGATATATTTTCTTTTTTTTTTTTTTTTTTGGCAGATCCGGGGATTGAACTCAGGCTCTTGCACTTGCCAGAGAAGCACTTATTCCACTGAGCCATCTCCCCGGCCCGGGATATATTTTCAAGAATAAGCTTACTAGATAAATTTCATTCTCAGGAGAAAATTATCCCCAGAATCAGACCTAGCATCTGAAGGCAGGTCCAAAATGCAGTATGTGAAAGAAAGCAAAGGACCAATTGAATAGAAATGAAATAAGAAACAAGGATGACTTCTGGAACTCTCCCACTTTTCCCTGCAAAAGGCTTCACTAGTCCTGTCTGTGTTGTCCTCATTCATGTAATTCTTCTGTAATCAGTGATTTATGGCAGCTCTTTGCACAAAAATAAAAAGTGAAGAAAATAAGCCACAGTTGTGCTCATCAGATGCTGCAGGTTGGGCCTGGTGATGGACCAACAGCTTCCCAAGGGAAGGCCAGTCACTACACAGAGCCCTCAGCATCCAGAATCCTGCACTGTGGGACTGTTAAGACCTCAATCTATTGGAACAGTTGTAATAGCTGAATCTCTAGAATTTTCTGTTTCTGAGCAAAGCCCTCCCCCCCTCGGTATCTCTCTCTATTCTTGCCAGAGATCTATAAAGGAGGAGTTATAATTTTGCATTTGTATAATTAAATCTCAGAGAAGGTGAGATTCCTTGGACAACTTTTACAGCTGTGAAATAACTGCCACAGTATTGAATCTAAGGCTTGCAATGATCCAGAGCCCACCAAAATGACCTGCACAGAAGCCATCCTGCAGGTCTGCGCTGCAAAGCAAGACAATGGAAATAATGCAGTGTACCCCTCACTACTATTGTTGCTTCTAGCATCACCTTGTTATTGAGCATTTGAAATAAGAATTATGAAATATGGACACTGAATTTTAATGTGTATGCCTTGATGGTTAAACCCAGAGCTTCATAAATGCTAACCAGATTCTGTGTCCCTCAACTGCACCAACAATCCAAATTTGTCTTTAAAAAGTCAAAACTGTGCTACCCTAGAATCAAGTATATTCATTTCCTTGGAGTGGAACTATGGCATCCTGGGATCCATTACCAAGGATGAAATGCTATAATGCTGGAAATATATTTAATAATGGAGAAGGTGCAACATATTATGTTATTTTTATGCATATTCTGTAAAACCAAAGAAAGACTATCATACATTATTATGTCATTACAGTTTCAAAAATTAGAACTTTCTCAATATAGTAAACTGGTTTATAAGCCTTTTTTCAACTTTGAAGAAACATATGCCATAAGTGTTATTTATTTTACTTAGAAAATGAGAAAATAAACTATATAAATAAAAAAGAAAATGATAAAATACATGATGTTCAAAGTACTTTAATGTTATAAAATATACTACAGTATTAAAAATATAATTAAGTAATAGGTTAAGCTATTTCAACAGGTAAGCACTGAATGTCAATACTTCTGTCTAGGAAATTCTTAGTTTTGACACCTATAAATGAATCAATTTTCAATAAATTCTACTTCAAACACTAAGAGTAAAAACAGTGTTGAATAAAAAATACAAAAAGCATATCATTAATGAGTGGACTAGCACAGAATCTGGTTAGCATTTATGAAGCTCTGGGTTTAACCATCAAGGCATACACATTAAAATTCAGTGTCCATATTTCAAAATTCGTATTTCAAATGCTCAATAACAAGGTGATGCTAGAGGCAACAATAGTAGTGAGGTGTACAGTGCATTTTGTAAGTAGAACAAAATAAATTATGGTGATGAAAATAGGACATACTGCATAAAGATGATCTCCCTATTTGTCACAAAGGAAAAAATATCATCTAAGTGAAAAACAGTTATACAATAGAATAAGATATTCCTAATGTATTTGACATAATACTTACCTGCAAACAATAATTTAGAATCATCTAAGTATTATAATCAAAGAATGTACTATTTTTTGAATGACGATTTGAGGATGAAGGGAATTCCATGACAATATGCACATATTCTTTAGCTACTATAAATCCAAAGTAAAACTGAATGATCCCAAATCAAATGGCCACAAACAAAAGGAACCTAAACATCTAGGGTTGGTAAGAGAAAGATGGATTAAATACATATTCAAATAAATTAAAATGGGGCCAGGGAAATAGTTTGGCAGTCTAAGAGCCTGCCTGAAAAGTGCAAGGACCTGGCTTTGATCAATGGTACCACATGCTGTGCTGGACCACAATCCTGGGCATGGTGGGGTATCACCAAAACCTGAATGTGGCCTATATTCCCAGCTCTGGAGAGGCTGAGAGGGGATAATCACCGTGAGTCTGAACTGTGTAGCGAGACCCTTTACCAAATAAATACTTAATAAATGATAAAAAGTTAAAATGACACTCAACTATTTTGGAGAATTGTCTCATAACATCATTGGAATATAAACACCATTCTCTCTTATGATCCACCAATTCCACTTCATGAACACACACATAGCAGAGATGGTTTATGGAAACACACAGCATAATATTCATCAAAGCAGTATTCAATCCACACAAACCACAAAACAATTCTTATGAACTGTGCTATAATTCTTATGAACTGTACTGAATTCAAATGGATATATCATAAAGACATGAGAGTAGACAGGCAAAATCTTAAGATGTAGGCAAAGTTTAATGTATATTAATATTTTATATATGTGAGCTTTAAGAACTATTTATAGTTACAATATCAAGATACTACTTAATCTACAAAAATAGCAGCTGCAACAAATTAATGTAGCTTCCAAAAAAAAAAAAAAAAACAGTAAATTTTCACTATTTTCAATATGAAGAAAAAATCCCTGTAAATTTTTCCCCAACTCTATTTTCTTAGCTATTTAAATCTAGATTTTCACACTAATGTATATTGTATCAATGTTAATAATCATCACTGAACCATGACAGTATTTCCAAAGTGAAGTCCACAAAATGTGAAATTTGTATTCTTCCAGGCCTATTGTATGTTTATATTGGTGGAGTGTTACACATGCTTACACTACCATGGTTTAGATCTAAAATGCCCCTTGGCAGCTTCATGTGATTATACAGGGATTGGAGGAGGGTGCTGTACTCAACAGTGGATTTAAAACCTGAGTGCTTATTGCTGATGTGCTATGCTTAGTAGGGTCTGGGTAGAAGGCTCAGAGAAAAAGGAGTTGGAAGACACCTCGCCCTCCCCAGCGCCTTCCTTCTCTGCCTGGTTTCCACAGTGTGAGCAGCTTTCCTGTATCATGACCTTCTGCCAAGTCTTCGTTTCTCCCTGGAGCTGGCTCACTGTGGACTGAAGCCATCAGACAAAATAAAAGTCTCAACTGCTTAAATTCCAGGGTGCAGGTATTTTGTCAAGTGACAAGAAAGTGACCAACACATGCAGGGTTTTCAAACAGAGATGTATTTGTTAAGACAAATAAAGAAAAAAAAACCATAAAACATGTTTTATGAAATTAAAAGAATGATAAATGTACAAGTTACTAAATCTTGACCAATAGATAAGTAAAAAATAGATGAAGTTTGAGGCTCATAATCCAAACAAATCCATAATTGTCTTTGATATTTCTGAGACTTCTTTTGCCTTAAAAGTATAAATATTCCATCATTATTTAATTCACAATAAAATTGAAAAAGAAAATATTTTGTTTCAGGCTTTCCTTAACTCCTCATTATACATTTCCATCATTAAAAAGTATATACTCAGACTAAAATATTTTTAGTTAGTGGCTTGTGTTTTCTAGTATTAATCACAAAACATTCCTGGTTTCTTTTCTGTTCTACTCAGATTTTGAAACACACTGAAAACAGCCTCACATCTCTTTAACATGGGGCATTAAATACATAGACAGATTAGTCCATTGATGACTCCATGGGGTTATTGTCTGGGGAAAGGCGATGTTACTTGTCTATATTTAGCCTTTTTGTAAATGTTTATTATTATTTCTCTAACCTTAATGTCACAAGATGTGTACTGTGGTTCCTCAGAATCTTCTTTTATAATGATTCTTCTCTTCAATATATATAAGACTATAAGTAAAAAGGGCACAAGAGTTCATTAAAAAACTAAAATCAGAAAGTGAAAGATATTATAAATATTTCAACTGTCCACACCCCTCTTTATGGTAAAAAAAAAAAAACTATTAAAAAAAAACAAGCAAAAACAAAACAATGTTAACACTAAATGACACCTAAAATTTTCTCTCTCAATGCTTAAGCCCCATATCCAGTAAGGGAAACTGGGCACAATGTTATCTTTGCGTTTTCTTTTTGGACTATCATTATCCAAACCATTGTAGGTTAAAGGCTACACAATTATGCCATTAAACGCCCCAGATAAACAAAGGTGACTGGCACTATTCACTGTGGATATGCGGGTCATGGAAGATATGATCTGAATCATACATTCTGTTTGCACTGCCTCTCTTTCTCGGTCTTCGCTCTTGCTCTCTGCTCCTGGCCGCCCTGTCCTGAGCAACCTTACTCATCCAGGCCTTGCTGCCACGAAGGTTCTACCTTGGACACCACGGACCGCAGTGAACCACAAACCTAACATTCTGACATATTAAACAAAACTACTCCTTTGTTTTTTAAAACAATTTATATCAGATATTTATTCATAATAGCAAAAGTTAACCCAAAGTTATCTAAAAATAACATTGTCACTATATTTTTGCATCTGACTTTTTCTTTCTTAACCTTTTCTCTATTAAATCCTGGATTATTTTTGGGGGCTGAAGAATTGGCTCAGTAGAGTAAGTGCTTCCCTGGCAAGTGCAAGGGCCTGAGATCAATCCCCAGTTCTGCCAAAAAAAGAAAAATCCTTGAATATTTTGGAGTGGATATTATTTCCCTGTTGACACAGATCCTGTAGTACAGTACCTTAGTAGCAATTTGCTAAATTATGTTATGCTGCAATATGTTAATTATTTAAAAATGAAATATTTAAGCATCAAGTAATATAGCATATTTGGAGACATATATATCACTATGATAAAATACCTTGGCACATATTGAATTTTGGCAAATTACAGAAAAATATTAATATTAACATCTAAAATAATTTATTCATCAAACCATTTATTGCCTTAAAGTCGACTGTGTATTAGATAGCAATAATAGAAAGTTAAATGTTATTTTCTAATAGCAGAAAACTCTTATAAAATTGTTAAAATAATCTTTAATATTGGGTGTTCTTTCAAGCTATAAAAACTTTTACAAAGATTTGCTAATTTTATAATAGATCTAACTATAACTTACAACTTTTTAACTGGCATTTTTTCTTGAAATGATAGCCATAACCTTCTGTTGAACTTTTTATATCCTGTTCTTGTCTTTTAAATCTTCTTGATTTTAAAGTTTTAAAAATCTTTTATTTACTTAGTTATTTGGGACAGGGTCTCATTGCACAGCTCTGACTCCTAGTGATCCTACTGTCTCAGCCTCCCTAGCACTGAGATTACAGGCACACACCACCACGCCCAGTCTCAGGGACATGCTCAGTGTTCCTAGGCTGGCAAGGCATGCTCTACTAGGGATTGAACCAGGGTCCTTGAGCTTGCCAGGCAGGCACTTAGACCTCTGAAATATCTCTCCAGCCACTTCTTGTTCTTTCCAAACAGTATTTTTGTTTGGCGACAAGAAAAATCTTTTACAGAAGGTCCCCACTTTTGCTTAAGGAGAAAAATGAAGCTTCACTTTCTCTTTCATATGATGACATGGCTCAGGGGCTGTAGGTTTTTGATTTTCAAGACCACTGCTTTGTCTGCTTCCTAGCAACAGAAATTATCAACCAATATCAATTAACCTACTGATAAAGACCATTACAAATGGCACTGAACAGGATGTAAAATTAATCCATTGGCTTTCTATGTTTACACATAAGTTTGTGCCAGAATTAGATCCCTGGTCTAGAAACTCATAGTAAGTGAATCTCTGTGAGCCATTGGTCCAGACTGAGGCCCTACTACTGAGGCCTGTAGTGGCCTGTGAGGACTTGGTGTCTCAAAGGACAAGATTAAACCATAGTGATTATCCCTGGCTCTAACCTCAATGAACTAGACAGAGACTAACTGCAAACATCTCACTCCTGTGGTGAATGTCAATGCAGAGAAGAGAGTGTTTCCTTATTATTAAAATACACTATTTGGGGAAGTATTTGTAGTGACTCCCAAGGTCCTGCCAGGATCCTGGCACTTTCCTCTGCATTTCCTTCCTTTGTCTGAAAATCAAATAAATATGGTTCACCCGGAGACATTCTTTGGCTCAGCTCCAAGAGAATCTGAAATTACACTAGAGAGATTTAATCCCCCTGGAATTCTAAAATCACACCAATTGTTCTTTTACTTAAGCCTTCACAATCCACTTGTTTGGGAGGTTGAGGGTCTGATCAGTCCATGATAACCTAGACCTCAAATAATATTTTACAAGAAGCTATTTTTAAAGGAAGTGGATAGGTAGAAAAATTAGCATCATTAAGTAAGAAGGACTCTGAATTTCCCCATTTCTTAGGGTATGTTCAGAACAAGATCATAGTCAAAATGAAAATTAGGCACTCAAAGTAGAAACTCTCTACTATGTAGTGATGAATCCAGCCAGACAAAATTATAAACTAAGTAAAATGGAAAATAAGATGTGATGAAGTATGAAAATAACTTAAACGTAGTTCCTGACCAAAAATAAAAAAAACGTATTATTTTAGAAAACATGTTATATATATATATATATATATATATATATATATATATATATATATATATATATATATATATATACTTGAAATTTGTAATTTTATTTATTTTTTCCAAGCTGCATATACCACACACTTATACTTCCCAAGTGCTCCTTTGCCAGCTCAGCACGCCTAATGAGAGGTGTCAGTGCGGCGTGTGGTGCCAGGGATCGAATCCTGGCCCTTTTGCTTGCCTGAACAAGCACTTAGTCTGCTGAGCTGTTTCTCTAGCCCCATGCAGGTTTTCTATCTGCCGCTCATCCTGGTAACTCAACACTGTCCTCTTCGTTGCACTGTCTCTTTTAGAATGTTCTGTCTACAGCCCTTTCAGTATATATTTTTCCTACAATTTTTTGTATCCTCTAGCTGCTCTTAAGTAGATATGACTCCTAAACTGTTCTCCAAGCAAGCCACAGTATTCTCACTGGACATAATGAAATCTATATGGATATGAAAATAATATTCTTTTATGAATGACCCAGGATTAAATATTTAACATTTTCTTGTGCTGTTAAGTTTTATACATAATTATCATGTAATGCACCCTTTCATTTAATTTTAACTGATCAAATTTACTTTCAATTAAGTGTTACATAAGTTTTTGTTCCTTTAATTTTTTAATATAATTTTACTTATATGTTGTAGGGATAGGTCCGGTTAATTAAATATACCATTAATTGTGATAAAACACTTTACAGGAAATTGATCAAAATGCCCAACACATTTCTTACAGGACTGTACTTTCCTTAGAGTGACACTGAACAAAAAGTTACGTAATTTGAAGTTTTAGAGAAATGTGAGAAAGTGATGCATGGATATTTGACACTTGAAGCATATATAATTCCAAAATAAATTCAGTTAAACAATTAAGAAATTTAAGTGAAACTTAACCATATGAGAAGTATTCACCTACAATTCTATTATCATTAATATAAAAATAAAAATGGCAGTACTAAGCAGACATAGGCTATTATTTCTTTCCTTGGATCAGACGTGTACTGGATTTGTCTGGAAAGCCTGTCAGTTACTTGAATTTACCATTTTAATTATTATGCCTTTATCCATGCCCAGAATAACTCTGTTGCCCTCAATGGCTATTTGGAATAAGCTAATGGATACTCTATTACATTATACCCATCATCTTACCACTTTCCCTCATTACTCTTTATACTGCCCTTGAGGTGTGCTACCTTAATCAACCATCTAAAGTTTTCTAATTGTCTTTTAACTGGTGTCTCTAGTCCCATCTTTTCTTCTGTAGATGACTGCCAACAGTAGATTTGATCCCATTAATAGCAGCATAATCCCATGAAAACTATAAGGAAAGGGAGAGTATATCCATTTAAAAAATATATATCACACTTATTAAGAAATAAGTTCACTTAATGACCAAAGAACTTGAACTGAATAAATTACTAAGTACCATTCTGACATTGCTTTTCTTTTCTCATTCTCCATGCAGCATACTCATATTGGTTATAGGATAAACATATGTGTGTGTGTGTGTGTGTGTGTGTGTGTGTGTATCTACATATCCTGGGACTTCAAAGATCATTTTCTCTTTTTTTTAATTTTTGTTTTATAGAAGTACAAATATCAATGAGACAGTTTTAAGATACCTGGACAAGATGGATTTGATAAATTAATACATTGAAAACTGTTTGCATAAAGTTTTGGTACGATAGAAGGTGCATACATGATATTATACTTACAGACATTATTATACCGTATGTCTCTCATCAGTAAGTTAAGAGACTGTAGCTGTTTGCGTATCTTAATTTTTATACCTGAACTACATCAAAGATTCAATAATTAATACTTCCTACCTTGTTATTTTCCCAGTGATTGTCGCATAGTACGAGAAGTTGACATAATATGCTGTCCAACCACCATTAGTGCAAATCTTTCCTCTCATAGAATTATATAGAACCACAGTGTTATCTATCCCAGCTGTACTGTCTATACACACACATCATGATTCTACCTTTCTATACCCCTTCCTTTGTCTACACCTGTCAAAGATGGGCACTCCATTGTCATTCAACTAACTTAGGTGCTTGAACTCGACAACACAATCCAACACAGTCCAGCATTCCACAATAGTGAGTTATCCGAAGAAGTTGTCGACCATAGCCATTTATAGTTCAAAGTAATATTTTGGCCCGTGATGTATACATCATTTTTATACCTCCCTGCTGGATGGGTAAGACCTACATAGAGCAAGACTTATATACCAACACATGCACTTTATGTCTCTTATGTGGTCAGTGAAGTCCCCTCAGGATTTATCATGTAGTCTTGTACCTTATTCTGTAGATTCTTTATCTGTGTCATCCATATGGATGAGTCACAACCAATGCTTGGCCAGTTTGCTCTCTGTGAGAGCATGAAAGAAAGTTTTTTCTCCATGTGACTCTCCCCAGGCACACTAAAGAACTAAAATCTCTTTCCTCTGTGGTTGCATAATCTCTTTGTTCAGAAAATTTGGAGCTCAACTAAGTTTCATGATGTTGCAGTACAGGTTCTCCTAAGTCCTGAGTCTTTGCTGACCTTGAAAGGCTCTGGCCAAGATGTTGGCTGGCCTGTGGCTCTTCTATTTCTCCAACTTTGATGTGTGAACTTAGGTTGTTAACCATCCAGAAGAAAAGCTGATTAGTATCCTGCAGCATATGCCTTTTAATTTGGCTTATCGGACTCAATTGATTTTAGTTGTTGTTGTACATTTCCTTTTGTATTTCTGCTTTTCACTTCTTATACTAGAGACTATACAATATTTACACTGACCTCCACAATGGTTGTACCAGTCTACATTCCCACCAGCAGTGGAGAAGTGTTCCCTTTTCCCCACAACCTCTCTAACATTTGTTGTTGGTAGATTTCCTTATGATAGCCATTCTTTCTGGAGTGAGATGATATCTCAGTGTTGTTTTAATTTGCATTTCACAGATGACTAGCGATGTGGAGCATTTTTTCATATATTTGATGGCTTCTTTAATTTCGTCCTTTGAGAAGTCTGTATTTATCTCAGATGCCCATTTCTGAATTGGGTCTTTAAATTTGAGGGCCCTATTATATCTTAGTTCTTTATATATTCTAGACAGTAGTCCTCTGTCTGATTGCTTATTAGTTAGGATTTTTTCAAAATTTGTGGGTTGTCTTTTCACTCTGTTGACAATTTCTTTGACATGCAGATACTCCTTAAGAAGAGTTGATCCCAGTTGTTGACTCTTTTAAGTGCTTCCTGTGTGAATATATGTTTATTCAGGAACTCTTTATCTACCCCTATGTCTTCACGAGTTCCTCCTGCTTTCTCCTCCAGGAGATTGAGTGTTTCTGTTTGAATGTTTAGACCTTTAATCCATTTTGACTTTAACTTAGTACATGGTGATGGAGCTGGCTCAAGTTTTAGTTTTCCGCATGTAGAAAGCATGTTTTCCAGCACCTTTTGTTAAAGAGGCTATCTTTCTTCCAGTGAGCTTGTTTAGCCCCTTTGTGGAAGATCAGATGGCTGAATGTTTTTGTAGATGCCTCTGCATCTTCTAATCTATTCCACTGATCCTCAGGTCTATTTTCTTTCCAATATCATGTTAATTTTCATCACAGTGGCTTTGTAGTATAATTTCAAGTCAGGAATTGTGATGCCTCCTGCCTTGTCTTTATTGTCCAAGATTGCCTTTGCTATTCTAGGTCATTTATGGTTCCAAATAAATTTTAGAAATGATTTCTCTATGTCTGGGAGGTATGTTGGTGGCAGTTTGATAGGGATTGCATTAAATCTGTACAGCAATTTTGGGAGTATGGCCATCTTCACCATGTTGGTTCTTCCTATCTAGGAGCATTCAATATCTTTCCATTTTCTGAAATCCTCTATAATCTCTTTTCTTAGGGTGTTGTAATTTTCCTTGAGAAGATCTTTGACTTCCTTGGTTAAGTGAATCCCAAGGTATTTCATTTTCCATGGTACTACTGTAAAAGGTATTGTTTCTATTGTTTCCCTTTCAGTGTGCTTGTTATCTGTGTAGAGGAATGCTACTGACTTTTGAGTTTCGATTTTGTATCCTCCTATGCTACTGAATTTCCGTATCAGTTCAAGTAGTTTTTTTGGTGGAATTTTTGGGGTCTTCCCAGTAAAGTATCATGTCCTCTGCAAATAGTGATAATTTAACTTCTTCTTTACCTATTCTTATTCCCTTTATTTCTCCCTCTTTTCTAATGGCTGTTGCTAAGTAGATAAGCCTCTTGCCAACCTCATCAAAAAGAGGCAAAAGAAAACTCAAGTACAAGTGATAAGTAATGAAAAGGGTGAGATCACCAAAGACCCAGCAGAAATTCAGAAGATTATAAGTAGTTACTTTGAGAATCTTTATCCTCACAGAAAAAAAGACACAGAAGAAATGGACAGATTTCTCGAAAGGTACAAATTACCAAAACTGAATCAAGAAGATATTACAACTCTCAATAAGCCGATAACAGCCAGCGAAACATAATAAAAAGCCTACCGACAAAGAAAAGTCCAGGTCCTGATGGATGCACAGCTGAATTCTACAAGAAATTTATAGAAGATATAATCCCCACAATCCCCAAACTCTTCAGTCAAGTTGAAAAGGAAATAGTCCTCCCAAAATCATTTCTGGAGGTAAGTATAATACTCATTCCAAAACCAGGGAAAGACACAACCAAAAAGGAAAACTACAGGCCAATCTCCCTCATGAACATAGATGCAAAAATACTCAATAAAATCCAGGCAAATAGAATACAGCAAATCATCAAGAAGATCATACACCATGACCAGGTAGGATTCATCCTAGGGATACAAGGATGGTTCAATATCTGAAAATCTATAAATGTAATACACTATATTAATAGACTGAAATCTGAAACCACATGATCATCTCAATTGATGCAGAGAAAGCCTTTGACAAAGTCCAACACTCATTCATGTTCAAGGTGCTACATAAAATTGGAATAGATGGACTCTTTCTTTTTTTTTTTTTTTTTTTTTTTTTGTCTTTTTGAGACAGGGTCTCACTATGCCGTTCAGGCTGGCCTTAAGCTCACTTTGTAGCTCAGGCTGGTCTCGAACTCACAACAATCCTCCTGCCTCAGCCTCCCAAGTGCTGGGATTACAGGCATGCGCCACCATGCCCGGCTCGATGGACTCTTTCTTAACCTGATAAAAGCCATCTATGACAACCCAAAAGCTCATATAATCCTAAATGGTGAAAAGCTGAAATCTTTTACTTTTAAATCAGGTACAAGACAAGGATGTCCTCTATCACCCCTCCCATTCAATATAGTGTTGGGACTTTAAAGTTTTAAATGATGAATTTGACTTAACATCTCTCAGTTGTTCATGAACATGGGAGCTTTTTTCCTACCAATATTTTCTGCAAGGTTTTCACTAATATTTCAAGTCTTCCGTAAACTATAATCAGGAATGTCTACATAAAATTAGCAGTTTCCTAGATTCTTCCTTCACATGATCCTAGATTTATTTCACTTTTAATGGTTGTTCATTCTTACATACAATCTGTGAGAAGTTGTGCTTTCCAAAGGAACAAATGTTTTCCAACCTGGCCTTGTTTCTGTTTTCTCCCATTGGGTGGGTCTCATTGCCTTTGTCTCCCATTGGGTGGGTCATTGCTCTCTTCTTTAGTCTGAGATGCTCAGAAAATGATTCACCAAAAATGAAACGAAAGACAATCATTATTGAGGTTTCTATGACTATTTTATAAGATGCCTTGTAGTTTTCAGTGGGTCCTTCTTGAGTTCTTCATCTCCCAACTCTCCCTCTTAGAATTCCAGTACCACCATGTCTAATGCCGAAGCCACCTGGAATTAGACACATTTGTGCAGCAATGAATAGATCTGCAGGAGCTCTCCATTGGTGAGCCAGCATCTGCATGTGAAGAAACACTCATGGATAGCCAGCTCAGGTCAATTTTTAAATGTTTTCATAGGATACAGCTCACTACTGCCTATTTCAAAATGAGAAATTCCAGGCAAGAATGTTTGTTCATCAGTATCCACACAAACTGCAAGTAGCTAAATGTATAAAAGTATACCTTGAAGACACTTTGTCTTGGAAAACATTTTAACATACAAGCTGTAGTCATTACAATGAAAAATTAAATTTGAATATTCACACTAAAACATACACTGTCATTAATCTTTATGGTAGTACTTCCCCTACTTTGAACACAATTATCAATTTTGACACTTCTATTTATATATTTAGTTGTTTTGTGCTGGTTGCCTAAAAGTGCCAGATTCCAAAATTTACCTTTCATAGTAATTTTTGCTCTCTGAAGAACCAGATATCAATAGTCAAGTCCTGACTGAGGTGAATGAAGAAACTTCTGTAGCTGTATAAGTCTGCCTCTTGATTAGATGGAACTTATCAGTGCCTTTACTGTGGTTTTCAGGAACCCCACAGAGAGTAGCCTTCGTGAAACACGACTCACAAGATTGTTTCATAAAGTGACAAAGATGTGATGAGAAGTTATTTGGAGTAAAGGTAAATGTTTTGCCAACTACTAATGGCTATTTCTCTGTGGTTGTAATAATTTTCTTTTTAATTCACTCATTAACCTCATTTTGATCACCGCTTATAGCAATGGACCAATATGATTTATTAGTTTTATTATCTATCAAATAAATAGAAGCTCCCAAAAGGCATGTCTGTCTCCCTAGTCAGATAAGTCAAAAAATATAGTAAGTACCTAATAATTGCTAATTTAATTTGGTTTAAATTTATATTCACATTATTTATTTTATATATTAAAACTATGATTATACTAATGCATTATACTTCTTAGTGTATGTTAATATACTGTTAAATAATAAGCTTAGATGATTATAGAACCAGGAAAGTCCCATATTCCACCACGTAAAAGCTTAAATATTCTAGCATTTCAAACCTTTGTCAGGCCCCAAAACTGATTGGACAGTATAAATACTAAAATCTTGGGCATGAAAAAGTCTTTTATATAAGATTATGCAGTATCCTTATACCTTATACACATTTTCCATATACTTCAAAACAACTTTAGATAATTTAAACTTTCTAGATATATATAAATACTGTTTAAGTAGTCTTTCACTATGTTAATAAGGAATGATAAGTAAAAAGGATTGTACCTATAAAATATAGGCATTTTTGAGTTTTTTTTTTAAATTAGGTTTCTCTATGAAATTTAGACCAATCATGACCTCACTACGTAACTCAAGTTAGAATTATATTCCTAAAATCATATTCTTGAAATTATATTGTAACATATATATATACATATATATATATATATGTTGTGCTTTACATATTATAACATAAATATTGCTATATGTAAATTACATGTTTTTATATATTATATATGTTTGCATATTCATATTTAATATGTTCATAGATATTAAAATTTTGTGTGTTTATAATTATACACACACACACACATATATGCATATATTCTTCTTGCCTCAGACTCCAATTGCTAAACTTAGATGATTAGATGCCTGGTTCAAAATTTTATGGATTTTTTTTATTCTGTAGTTGACTGCAATAACAGATGTAAAACATGCAGACTAGGAAGGTCACTTATGTATATAATTATCCTTATATCAGAACTTTTCTTTTCTCATATTTTCCTTACTAATTGTTGACTTTATTAAAATTTCTAGATTTTAATTAAAATGTGCTCATATTTTCATCTTCCAATCACTTTTTATTACTTTTTTATTAATTTTATTAAGAAACAAATTGCAATGAGTCAGTTTCAAAACAGGTTAGTAGGATAGTTACAATAATTAATGCATTGCATATTGTTTTCGTAGTTTATTTGATGTAACTGCAATTACAATCAGTTTAATTATACTTTTTAACTATGTCATGCTTTCTTGTTAGAGTATAATCTTCTCTAGTATTTCATGTACTATTTCTTATTAGTTTCTAATGTGTTTCTTTGTCTTACCTGCTTGTAAATCATGCTCACTATCCCCAGAATTATAGGCATGTATTCCCTGATTTTTCTGTATAGTACTGTATTTTTAGGCTCTGTAGCATTCTTTCTTTTGATATGGTGTCTCGCTATGCAGCTTGAATTCATAGTGATCCTCCTTTTGCATCCTCCTCAAGCTGTTATTACAGGCATAGGCCATCATGCCAATTTTGCAGCTGGCACAGTGCGCCCTGTTTCTGGGCTGCTGTGGCATGCTGTACCAGGGATCGAAACTGCTTTTGCACTTGCCAGGCAGGAGCATAGACCACCGAGCTATAATCCAGGCTGAGAAAACCTTGAAAATCCTGCATCTCCTGTGTTAGCTCCATTTCCTAGTAGTATATAAATAAGTCTCAAGGAATTTCCTTTTTCTTCCCTCTCACTTCTTGTCACTCGAAGGGATCTTTCCAGGTTCCAAATTTCCTAACTGATCCTGTTCAAGCACCAATCCCCACAAATATAACCTTTGTTACTTTCTTTTGGTTTTCTACACCATTCCACATGCATCAGGAGTTTTAGTTACTTCTGTTTTCAAAATTATGTCAATTTATCCAATTTTCCAAAACTATTCCAAAATCCAGGTTATAATTTTTGTTTTTATTAATTTGGTGTCTCATTTTTATTAGGCTATCTATCCCTCTGTTAGTCTCCAAAACAGGAATACAAATGAACCTCCTAGAAAGACATTTTGCCAAGCAACTCCCATCAAAGCTTTATCATATACCATTTAGATGAAAATGCACAAAACTGACATAGATGATTTATTTAAACAAATTATATCTTATCAAATTTTTCCATCTTTTTGCCAATTTTTCTTCTATGCACCTCACTACAATCAACTAGTATATTTTTGTAAACACTACTTTATACATTCATTTGTCCAAGGTTCTGCTTCCTCTAAATTTTGTTTCCTCCAAGTATTTTTACAAGTTTTTTGCTCATATAATTCACTTATGGTGACTTATAGTCCTAATTGTAAAATCTTCTCAATAGTATCTTAATACTTTACAAGCTGAGAATATGACTCAGAATAGAGTACTTTCTCAGCATGCTCAAGCATTTCATTGAACCCCAGTACCACATGCACAAAGCAACACTAATAATATCTTACTATTTTGCATAGCAGGTAAGAGAAATCTTGTGACGAGTCATGATGTTCATAAACCATATTGATTTCTGCTGGCTGTGAAACATCATGCATAACTATTTAATATTGACTCTCTTTGTATAGTATAATGAAGCAGGCATAGATGACCTATAAATAGCTGCACTTATCTACAATTCATAGAGAGTTTTACAAAACATGTAGCTACTAGATGAAATACAGCTGGCTCATACACATATTTCATATTTGATTAACTTTCTAGCATTTACTTACCTAATAATGCATATATGTTTATTGCATTGTTTTACTGCTTTGCTTTTTTCTATTAAATGTAAGTACCCATTGTAAGACTATTTTCTATTGAATGTAACTAGAGAAGTTAATTTCTATATCTTTTCAATCCGTAAAACAAAAATTCAAATATGAGTTTTTCAATTAATATTAGCTGAGCAAACAAATGCATGTGCAAATACACCAATAAATATAATTGATAAAAGTGAAGAAATATTAATAACTTATTCTAGAGTACTAGAAATGCTTTCTCACTATTATAATTTCCTTTATAATTATTGTTTCATACAGCTTAACAAAAGTGGCCATTTGATTTTTAAACATTACTTTAATCAATTTTTAGGTACTCCAGATTATTAAACACTCATTTATTGATAGTAAACTCCAGTTCACTAAAATAATATTTCTTATATATCTCTTGGCTGTATGATTTTTCACTATGTATCAAATGACCATATTATATAAAGAAACATTATGTTCAGGCAGGCATATGATAACAACAAAAA
Organism: Ctenomys sociabilis; assembly: GCA_004027165.1. Lineage (NCBI taxonomy): Eukaryota > Metazoa > Chordata > Mammalia > Rodentia > Ctenomyidae > Ctenomys > Ctenomys sociabilis. Next base: position 38,422 of record PVKA01010424.1, read on the forward strand.
TAAGATACAGCATTAGCCATGGTGGCCCACGTCAGTAATCCCAGCATTTGGGAAGGTGAGGCAGGAGGATCTTTGTGAGTTCAAGATCAGCCTTGGCTACAAAATGAGTTCAAGGCCAGCCTGAACTGCATAGTAAGACCCTGTCTCAAAAAGACTCACACACACACACAAATACCATCTAAACAAGATAAATTTGAGTTAAATTCATCTATTGAAAAACAGTTTTAAATTCTTAAAGTTGTTTCTGAAATGAAAATAATGTTAGTTCAGAAATGGAGAAGATTGCAATTATTTTTCAGGGCAAGTGATTCAAACTTTAGTTACTGATTTATTTGTAAATAAATGTCAAATACACTGGAAATTCTTCAATAACTAGAAGATAAATTTGCCTCTTTGTATTGTTTAGATCCAGATAACTTTTAAAAAATTAAAAATTTTCCAATAGAAAGAAAAACAAAAAACTGTATATGTCTTTGTTAATTTATTATGGTTAATTTACCTAAATAAAATTAAGATTTTTGTTTTCATTGCATGGCTTCTAATTTTCTCAATTGTAAATGAAAATATAATGACCATTCCTATATAAGTGTTTGTGATGTCAATAAAAAAATTAATTTCAGTACATTTCACTTCTCTGTTTCATCCATATAAAAGAAAAATTAATCGAAAATTAATCACCAGTACAATGATATTGTGTCATAAGGTATTAACATGATGGTGAAATAATGAAATAAGATTTTAAAACAAGTTAATGTTGAGACTGAGAGTGGTTGTAATTACATGCCTGTAATCCAGTGCTTGGAAAGCTGAAAACAGGAAAATCACTATGAGTCTGATCTGAACTAAATATATTAAAAACATAAAAAATAAATCAAGTTAATAGCATCTGAAAAATGTATGTTAAGTGAAGCAGGACATGAAAAGGCTATAAGGGAACTAAACATAGTCCTCTGGTTTAAAATAAGAAATCAAACATGTTATGTATGCCAAGTCTAAAATTAGAAAAAAGACATAAAAATAAATGTCAGTTTAAATTGATTCAATATATAATTTTACAATCATGGGAGTGTTTAAAATCTCTGGCTGAAAGCTAGAGATATAACTCAGCAGTATCAGTGCCTGCCTGGCAGATGAAAAGTCTCAAATTAAATCCCTAGTACAGCAAAAAATACTACTACTACTTAATTAATTAAAATAAACAAATCAAAACTGTGGTCTGTAGCCATTTAAAGGAGATCAAACCCAGCTCTCATCACTACCTTGAATAAATATAATGGGATTTCTCTTTCATTTAGTCCCAATTTATCATTGGGACTGAGGAGGTTATATGTTAATGCATGCAAATTATGACCCTAGTGAGTAATTTCAGATTAGTATAGTATTACTTTTGTAGTAGAAACAACAAAATGACTCATTCACACTTGATACATTATATTCAGTGTATTAAAATAAGATATATTTACTTCTTGTAACATATGTTTGTTATCTTAATAGCGAATAGAGTGGCAGTTGTAGTATGCATTGCTTTTTGGCTTATATTTTATATGCTCAATACTAATTCAACATAAGTATTAATTTCAGAACTTTTAATTTATATTCATCTCATGCACAATATGAATACTCTGGAAAGAAAATTAAAGGGAAAACCCAGCCTTGTCAACACTATTGTTAGAGGTCCCATCTACTGTACCAGGGCTCTGCAAAGCTAATCATGAGACTCATGATTTTAGTTCAGTGTGAAAGCCCTGTGTTCAAACTAATGTAATTAAAAAAAAGACAAGCATACATACAATCTCACAATTTCCATAAGTAAAAATTAAAAGTTGCAAATTAATATTAAAATGAAATATTACATTTTTTATTGAAATCAGACAATGTTGCCAAGTAGTTTATAAATAAACATTTTGCACTCTCTCCAATTTGAAAAATGAACATAAAAATCAATTGTGTAATTAATATTTAGCATAATTTAAAATATAAGTGGAATATTTCTTTATTAGAGCTACTACATCTGAAAGATATGTGCTTATTTGTAGTTAACTCACTCTTTCTACATTTGTTTTCTGAGCACTCTGTATAGACAGTGTGCCACATGCTGGCAATGTGAATGGTAGAAGGAATGAACAAGATCAGCTTCATTCTGCCTCATAGAATTTATTAGCTAATGAGCAGCTGGGTGTTTATTCAAAATGTTAAATTATAATTTTTCTTAAGAAAACAATTTTTCACTGCTGAAATCTGCAAATTAAATATATTTGACTAAACAAAAGGACAGGCAGTGCCGGGCACATATCTCAGCAGCATGTATTTCTGCCTGGCAGAACTTTGATTTCAGTCCCTGGTACCAAAATCAAAACCAATATTGAATGGCCAGAGCAATTTTGTATGTACTTATTTGCCTCTTGTATTTCTTCTTTTGAAAAGTGTGTATTTATCTAGATGTCCATTTTTGGATTGGGTTGTCAACACTGCGAGAGGGAATGTAGACTGGTGCAATCATTATGGAAATCAGTGTGGAGACTCCTCAAAAAAAACTAGAACTGGAAAACCCATTCAATCCAGCTAGTCCCATTTTGGGACTTTTCCCAAAAGAAGTGAAAACATCATATCATCATGATACCTGTGTATGTTTATAGCAGCACAATTTGTGATAGTCCAATCTTGGAAACAACCAAGATGTCCATCACCTAGGGAGTGTATGAAAATGAAGTAGTATTTTTATACCATTCCACAGAGGAATGGTATATTACACATTTATAAAGAAAAAACAAACTCAAAGCCTTCATAGGTAAGTGGATGCAACTTGAAGCTATACTCATAATTGAAATAAACTAGACGCACATGTGTAAATATCATATCGACTCCCTAGTGTAAGAACTCAAAAGAAGAAATAAAGACTGAAAGGTATAACAGACATAGTTAAATGGAAAGGAAAAGAACTTAAGGAGTAAACAACAAGGAGAGAGAGAAAGGAGAAAAGTTAGGAAATAAGGTAGGGGCAAAGCCATACATGTATACATACATGTTAGGATAAGGCAGTAGTCCCAAGAATTTCCATCAAGTTTTTGAAAATAGTAGGTAATGTATAGAACTTTCACACTGACTAACTCTCTATGTTGATATCTGTGAACTAAGCAACTACATTGAGGACAGCAATGTGTAATAGTAAAACCAGGCTGAAATTATCTGGTTTTAGTATTATTTTTTTAAAAAATATTTAATTCTTAGTACTTTGCTTAATGAAATTTTGTATCATTTCAAATGCTTTTATTACTATTTCGTATTCCTTTAGAAATTAAAAACAAACAGAAACAAACAATTACCAGGGAGAGAGGAGGTATCTTCTTTAAACAAAAAGATCTATGTGAATGGCTGTGACAACACTGACTAATTGACTAACCTAATCAAAGTACCAAAAGCTATTATAAGAAAGAAAAAGTTTGGCCCAAGGAAGAAAGGTAGGCAATACAGTGCTTGCTTGTCAAGCATGAGGTCCTGACTTTTTTCCTTATAAAAAAAAATCCACAATTAGATTTTGTGTGAATATATAAACCTACAGAATAGAAATTGTAGCATTTAAAATCAAGCATGTAATGCAATTATAATATTAATACACAAAGCTGGAGAACAAGGGTTCATGGAGGTCAAGTAACCAAGCTACCTGTAGGAGTTTCCAATTGCTAACCCTGCAGTGTGTCACTGGAAATGGATCTAGCCATAAATTGCAGGGAATCCCTTGTCACGTGAATTATATCACCGTTTAACTGGGAGGGAATAAAAGCATTATTTAATGTTAATGAAAAAGTATTGAGAGAAAATATTCTGTCAGAAAGGGAGCAGAGTTCTTCGAACAGTATCTTCTAGCATGTGGTGGTGATGGGCAGGAGCTTAAGATCCAGAAGTGGAGACAGACTTGAGTAATGAGAAGAACTGTCCTTCACAGAAACAGGAAGAAGTAATTAACAATGAGAAAAATGAGAAGGGAAAGTTGCACAACAAACTTGAAAGGAGGAAGAAGAAACAAAATTTTCATAACAGTGATTAGGAAAGCAGAGTGTACTCCAGTTGATACTTTCATATTTCTACCACAAACAAAACAATGTGTCACTAATGGGTTGAGGAAAAAGTAGAACAGATGTCAAGAAACCATACAATGTACAGAGACGCATAAACATATGGAATGACTCACTGAGCAAACTGTGGGTTGGAATCATAATTCTCTGGGAAATCATTCAAACACGTATTAAGTGATCAAATTTTTTCTGAAGAAAAACATTTGAAGAATTATATGGCATATAGTTTTTGAAACCAATAATTCCTATATTTTATGATATTCTCCCTATGGTTTTATAGAAAGATATATTTCTTCCATCTGTTATTATCCATTTTGGATATTGTAGAATGAATGGAGAAATTCAACTAGAAAAATTCATGCAATACTTTTCCTGATTAACTCTAAGTAAAATTAAAAATACAGTTGATTATAACTGTGTCATTAGTGGAAGAGGCAGTTTCTGGAGGAACTATCCTCTCGGGCCCCCCTCCTGTCCCTTTCTCAGACAGGAGCTTCCTTTCTCTCAATAAATATATTCTGCTCATAAAAAAATAACTGTGTGTTTATATAGTCTACAAAACCTTAAATACAATAAATTACACAAGGCATTAAGCAATTGAAAGTTTTAGTTCAACTGAAAAAAGACAATTACTTTGAACAACTTTTGACACTTTCAGTAGATATTTATGAAAAAGTTTTTAAGTAAGTCTCACGCAGAAGGATTGTTATTCTTAATATTTTATGTTTTTGTTCGTTTATAACACTGAATGTAAAGGAAAACATAAAACCAAATAGGAGGGGTGTAAAATACTACTGTTATCAGTATTTAGCTCTTACACTATATATTCATTTTTTATGTTTTTTTCATAAATTGCATTTTATTTTGTTAAATACTATTGCTATGAGTCAATAGAAATAATAATAGAAAATAGTCTTAGGAAATTGTGGAAGTTGTTGAGTGAGAGGCTATGTTTGATCATAGAAGTTACTAAAACTGTGTTCATATATTTCCTCTCTGTTTATTTGTCAGTTTGTTCCTGATATTAGAAATCAAAGAAATATTTTACCTGAAATGTTTGTTGTTTAAATTACAAGACAGAAACATGTTGAAAGATATTCTGAGTAGTTTATAAATATGTTAGATTTTAAATACAGAACAAAAATTTATGTAAACTTGACAATTGTCAGCTCTGTAGGTAGCTGAAGTATAATTTTATTCTTTATGCTTTAAGCTCATAATTTGACAAGTTCAGTAAAATCATACTTCATGACTCATTAAAAATTTAATTCAGAGCCGGGCGTGGTGGCACAGGCCTGTAATCCCAGCACTCGGGAGGCTGAGACAGGAGGATTGTTGTGAGTTCGAGACCAGCCTGAGCTACAAAGTGAGCTTAAGGCCAGCCTGAACTGTATAGTGAGACCCTGTCTCAAAAAGACAAAAAAAAAAAAAAAAAAAATTTAATTCATCTTCAAAATGTCATTCACCAAATTATAGTAACTTTCTTAGTTCTATTATAATTTTATCAAATAAATATTGTAAATTGAGAATTTGAAACTTTCTAAAAACTTTACCAACTTTTTATTTTTTTTGATTTTTAAATTATTTTTTATTATTTATTTATTTATTATGGAACCGGGAATTGAATTTGGGCCCTTGAACTTGTCAAGCCTTGTCAAGCAAGCACTTATTCTGCTGAGCCAGATCCCTGGCCCCTAAAGTTCCTATTATTATTATTATTATTTTTTTTTTTTTTTGCTATTTTAGGGAAGGATTTATAGTGTTCAGGGTCTCACTACTACGTTGGACTCATAGTGGTCCACCTGTTTATAGCCTTCCAGGAGCTGGGATTACAAATGTGCGCTACCATGCCCAGGCTCAATTGGTATCTCAGTGCAGCGCAGGGAAAGGGCCAGGGTACAATAGGCAAGGGTATTGAATCCTTGGTCCCTGCACCTGCTTGCAGGTGCTTTAATCCACTGAGCTATTTGGCCAGCTTTACAGCATTTTTAATTTACTGTGTCAAATGCAATATATTCTTTATCATTCTTGAACTAAGAAAATGCACTGAATAGCAATGTGTAATAGCAGGGTCACGCTTGGAATGCTTTGTCATTCTGTTGTTCTAAATACATACTGTTTGTCATGACATACCAATTTCTGTCATACTGTCTCTCAAGTAAATGTTTGTTTACAAAAAGGTAATAAATGAGAACAAGAGACAGGAAAATACCAATGTCACAGGGCTGTCATGCTACAATGATGTATATGGTTAGATTTCTAAATTTCTATTTAAAAATATATAACTGAGTATTCTTAATTTAGATAGGATTTTACTTCTCTATTTTTTGTCTTCATAATCCGGAGGGATTTAAAGTTTAACATATAATACTTGATGGAAAAATACCTGTTCCATATTATGCCTAAGATGTTTGATATTCAGACACATAGTGAGGTTAAGCTCAACTGCCTATGTTGTAGGGTAGTAATAATAAGCTTCTCTTTTGGAAAGTTAACAATCTAAGTTTGAAGATCAAAAATTAGAGCAAAAGGAGAGGTGCAAGGACAGCCAACATTTTGGCCCTAGCTTCTCAAGGTCAGTGAAGACTGAGAACATAGAAGATCCTCTACTGTAACAACATATAACTGAGTTATGTCCCAAATATTCTGACCAAGGAGATTATGGGGCCACAGAGAAAAGTGACTAATGATTTAGAGTGTTCAAAGGAGAGTCACATGGAGAGAAAACATTCATGAAGACTTTCACAGAAAGAAAATTTGTCAAGTAATGGCCATGACTCATTCATATGGCTGACACTGATAAAAGATCCACAAATGGTGGTACAGGGCTTCAGGATAAATCCTGCGATGATTTGAGTGACCTTATCAGATACAAAATTTATATTTCTTGTTATACACATCTTGTTTATTTTGGTCTTGGCCATCCAGAAGAAAAGCATAAAAATTAAGCATAAAAGTAAAGCCATATTAATGTGCTGAGCTGTACAAGGCTCATGTAGATGACTTCTAACATTGCCAGTCTTATGGAAAGCCCAATACTATTATGGACTACTGGATTATATTGGAATATTGTGCTGAATTTACTCATGTACAATATTTAAATGGCAATGCAATACCCTTTCCTGACAAAACTAACTAAGAAAGGGGAATACAAATGAACAACCATTTTGTATCTGTAGAGTTAGCAACCTAATATTGTATCTGTATACTCAAAATAGTTATACATATGGAGTACTATTATCTTAATTTAATGAATAGAGAGAGCTGTTCTAACAGTGTTTGTGGGCAGGATAGTATGTCTGCATCTTGTACAGTAAATAACTACTAAGACAGCAATATGCAATGTATTGATTATTGAAACTGTGCTAGTTATTGGGTTTGAAACTGTCTCATTGCTATTTGTTTTTCTATAAAATTAACTTTTTTTGAAAAAGGTTCCTATCTACTTTCACAACATTCTTACTGGCATAAACTGGAATCTCAGTGTTGGTTTAATTTGCATTTCTTAAAGGACCAATGATGCTGAACATTTTCTTTCACTGTTAAGATTTATTAGTAATAATACAAATATAAGTTAAAAAATAAAAACAATTTTAAAAGAAGAAAGATAAAATATTTAAGCTTGTCTGTGTTCTTGCAATACACATTTGAGAGTGATTATTGTATTGGACATTCATGTTCTTAACATTTACCCTTACAACTCATATTGTAATATACATTTTATTGCTTTTATGTCTTTGAAGTGATATTGTAGATATTACGTTACATTTTATGGTAATAAAATTATCGAAAGAGATATATACGAAAGAGAAATATAAACATAGAGTTATAAAGATATTATTTTTATCTCCTTTTTATGTATGAAGTGGAATTGAAATACCCCTTATCTTC
>PVKA01010424.1:46485-64598 GCA_004027165.1 Ctenomys sociabilis
ATATATATATATATATATATATATATATATATATATATATATATATCCTCCAGTACCAGTGTAAAAAGTGTTCTTTCACCTGTCCAAAGCAGAGCCCTTGATCATGAACTCATAAATCCTATCCATCTTCTTGGTGGCTTCAAGACAACTCATTTCCTTACAAGAATTTTTTCAATGAATTTTCTAAATATCTTTATGCTTTATTATTTGAAGAAAAGCTAAAGAATTCTCATTTCAAGATTCACAGATATGCTTGCAACATTCCATTACCTTAGCTTATGTTCGTACTGGTATCTAGTTATCTAAGTATAAATATCTACAGAACAATTTCTACAAACAAAAGATACATTAAGTGATTTGTTAAACACTTCATTTCTCTATTTAATCTTCCTACTCCATCTACCCTCTGACATAGTCACTCTTGTTATCTGTATAGACTAATTAAAGGAATATTCAACATTTAGTTTTCTTGTCTCAGCTAGAAATTCACTTTATATTGTCATTCCTTATTAGTAACATTTTAACATCTAAATACATATCATAAAGTACACATTTTCCTGTAACACAATTTAAAAATTTGATCATATATTACATGTACACAAGGAGAACATCACAAGAGTAAATAGTATACATGCATATATGTTATAATATATATTTATTAATACATAGATATATATTACTTATAAGCCCAAATTTATTTTTTCTCTTTCCTTCCAATTCTTACAAAGAAGTTACACTGAAGACACTTTTTTCCATCAAAAGAAATGAAATTCTTTCTATAACTACAGATCAATTTGCATTTTGTAGATTATGAAACTACTTATAGAGTATTTAATATTTTGTGACTTCTCTCATTTATCTTATTGCTGTGAGATTTTTGCATGTTTCTATGCTACTAAATTTCACTATTACATAAAAGGTAAATCACTTATGAATGTGCACTGATGTCTATTTGAGTTCATTTTTATTTTTAGTTCTTGAAAAGAGTTACTGTGACAGTCTTTTTAATGTTTTTTATATTTTAAAGAGAGTAAAAATTAGAATTAAAACAAAAAAATAAAAGTGATACAGAATTTCACTGAACAAAATAATACAAATCTCACAATATTTGTTGTAGTACATAGTATTGTCTTCCAACAGTTATATACATTATCTAATGTATGCATGTAAAATTGAAGCCAAAAATAAAGAAAGAAATGTATAAGAAATTAAGAATACTAAAAGATGAGCCAGTATAATAAGCGCGTCCCTGGCAAGCACAAGGGCCTTAGTTCAATCCTCGGTTCCGCCAAAACAAAAAAGAACAACTGAAAAAAAAGACAAAACAAATTAAACTTTTTCTTTTCAAAGAGCAGAAGAAATATACAGTACAGTTGTGCAAACCATTCTGCTTACGTATGTTGATAAATATCTTTCCCCCACTACCTCTCCTACCCATCTAAACTTACTAACTCTATCCTTTTGTATAAATTAATTCCCAGCACTCAGGAGGCTGAGGCAGGAGGATTGTTGTGTGTTCGAGAGCAACCTGAGCTACAAAGTGAGCTTAAGGCCAGCTTGAACTGCATAATGAAACCCTGTCTCAAAAAGACAAAAAAAAAAAAAAAAAAAAAAAAAAATTAATTCCTTTTTCCTAGTATCTACCGTACCTTTCAGATTCCATTTTTTTTCTCTTTCAGGTTGTCACACTAAGGAACCAATATGTTGTTTTAATATGTGGGTCTGATTTATCTCACATTACAGTATATTCCCTAGTTGCATCCATTGATCTACAAAAGACAAAAAATTATCCTGTTATATCGCTGAATAATACTTCATTGCTTAAAAATACCACATCTTTATCCATTCTTCCGTTGATATGACTCTGGTCTGTTTTTATGATTTAGTAATTACAAATTGCTGTGCTACAAACTTATGTGAGCATATATCTGCAGTATGAGGTTTTCAGTTGTTCTGCAAAAATACCCATGTTGAAGGCTAGACCCATGTCTATCGCCATGCAAAAAGCTACAGTCAAAATGGATTAAGATTTAAATATGAAAATGAAATACTAAATCTTTTAGAGGAAAATGTGGGTAAAAATCTTAAAAACAGGAATGGGTAGAAAGTTCATGAACAAAATCCAAACTGCATAGGAAGTACTTCAGAGAATCAACAACTGGTATCTTATCTTTTTGTAAATTTTCGGTGCTTCAAAGCAAATCTCCAACAGAGTAAAATGCAAACCTCCTCAGTGGAAAAAAAAATCATAGTTGACCATCACTCTGACAAAAGCCTTCTATCTAGAGCACATAAAATATATATATTTTTTAAATCAGGTCCCTTCTAATTCAAAGACTCAATCAAAAAATGAGCAACAGAGGTGAATATACACTTCTGAGGGAAAGAAATACAAGTGGAAAGTAAATACATGAAAAAAGGTTCAACATCATTGGGCATTTGAGAAACTCAAATTAATCAACCCTGAGATTTCATCTCATCCCAGAAAGCATGGCTAAATGCAAGAAGTCAGCCAATGACAAATGCTAGAGAAGCTGTAGAGAAAAAAGTAACTCTTCTGCTTCTGCAGTGTTGGTGGGAGTGGGTATTTTTCCTGTGTATATGGATGTATATTTCTATTTGTCTTGAGTAAATACAGTATTTTTTGTATTTTCTGTCTCTTTCTTTCTCTCTCTTTCCTTCCTTCCTTCCTTCCTTCCTTCCTTCCTTCCTTCCTTCCTTCCTTCCTTCTTTCTTTTTCAATGGTCTACAGAGTATTCAGGGTCTGAATAGATCAGATGCCTAGTTTTCTATATTTTTTATTTTTTCTAATTTTTGTTTTATTGAAGTACAAATATCAATGAGATAGTTTTAAGGTACCTTGACAAGATGCATTTGATAAATTAATACACTGCAAACTTTTCATAATGTTTTGGTACCATAGAAGGTGCATACATGATATTATACTTACAGACATTATTACAACATATGTCTCTTATCAGTAAATAAAGAGAGTGTAGCTCTTTGTGTATCTTATTTTTTATACCGGAATTACATCAAAGATTCAATAATTAATACTTTCTACCTTGATATTTCCCTAGTGGTTGTCCCATAGTACTAGAAGCTGACATAATATCCTGTCCAACCATCATTAGTACAAATCTTGCCTCTCATAGAATTATGTAGAAGCACAGTGTTATCTATCCCAACTGTACTGTCCATACACACACATCATGATTCTTTCTTTCTATATGCCTTCCTTTGTCTACACCTGTCAAAGATGGGCACTCCATTGCCATTCAACTAACTTAGGTGCTTGAGCTCAACAACACAATCCAACACAGTCCAGCATTCCACAACAATGGTGAATTATCCAAAGAAGTTGTCGACCATAACCATTTAGCTCAACTTAATATTATGGCCCCGCGATGTATACTTCATGTGATCAGCCTATTTACAGGAGCTGTAATTATAGGCATGTGCCACTATGCCCAGGCTCAATTGCCACCTCAGTGTGCTCTGGGGACAGGACCTGTACAGCAGGCCCGGGGATCAAACCCCTTGTCCCTGTGCCAGCATGTAGCTGCTTTAATACACTGAGCTATTTGGCTAGTCCTTGAGTAAATACAGTATTAGAATGAGTGGCTCCTTGATCAGAAAATTTGGGGCACAACTGAGTCCCATGATATTACAGTACAGGTTCTCCTATGCCTGAGTCTTCAATTACCTTGAAAGGCTAGGGCCAAAATGCTGGCTGAAGGTAATCTATGATCTATAGTGTGCCTGGGGTAAGTCGCATGGAGAGAAAACTTTCTCTCAGGCTCTCACAGAGAGTAAACTGGTCAAGCAATGTGACTGATCCACATGGCTGACACAGACAAAGGATCTACAGAGTAAGGTATAAAATTACAAGATAAACTCTGAGAGGATTTAACTGACCTCATGAGACACAAAAGCTACATTTTTTGTTATATAGATCTTGCTTTATCTCGGTCTTAACCATCCAGCAGAAAAGTATAAAAATGAGGTAAATAAAGTGAGAGCATAATAATAAGTTGAGCTGTAAATGGCTAAAGTTAACAAATTCTTCAGATAACTCATTATTATTATGGACTGCTGGACTGTGTTTGATTGTGTCGCCAAGTTCAGGGACCTAAATTGGTTTAATGACAATGGAGTGCCTATCTTTGACAGGTCTAGACAAAAAAGGGGGATACAAATGAAGAACCATAATGTGTTTGTACAAACAGTACAGTTAGAATAAATATGCAGTACTTCTGCATAATTCTAAGAGAGCAAGATTTGCACTAATACTGTTTGGACAGGATATTATGTCGGCTTCTAGTACTATGAACAACCACTAGGAAGATAACAAGGTAGAAAGTATTAATTATTGAAACTGTACTATAATTCAGCTCTAAAAATAAGTATACAGTTACGTTCTCTTAGTTCACTGATTAGAGACATCTGCTCTAATAATGTCTGTAAGTATAATATCATGTATGCACTTTGTACAACAATAAACAATTACAAAAACAATTTTCAATGTATTAATTATTGAATATGTCCCGTTAATTTGACTTGAAACTGTCTCATTGCTATTTGGTCTTCAACAAAAAATAAAAAAATTTGAAACATAGCAAAAAAAAAAAAAAAAAAAAATGTATTTTTTTTTTTTTTTTTTTTTTTTTTTTTTTTTTTTTTTTTTTTTTTTTTTTTTTTTTTTTTTTTTTTTTTTTTGCACTACCAGGGATTGAACACAGGACCCTGTGATTACCAAGCAAGCACTTATTTTACTGAGTTATCTCACTAGACCCCACATTTCCCCTTTTAGCGCACAAAAATTCCATATGGTAACAAAGTTTTGCTTCTTGAATAGTACTTCACAAAATAGACTTAGTGATAGCATTCTTATTGCTTTTATAAGTGTTTTGTTATAATTTATATTTTATTTCATTATATTTTCACGTATGTTTATTGCTCATATATAGAGTTTATTTTATGAAATGCAGTTCAAATATCTGGAACATTTGCTCTATATTTGAGAAATATTTTTCAATTTGTTTTAGCACAAAAGAAGGATATGAACCATAAAACCAGAAGTTGTTTTCATAAAATTCTAGTTTAAAATACATTTAAAGGTTTCTTCTTTAGAGGTGTTTTCAGCTTTTTGAATTTCGATGTATCTTATGGAATTCTTTTCTTTGTTAACTCATTTGGTAAAGAGAAGTTTGCTAGTATATAAATACAAAGAATGAGATTTGAAAAATTATGGACATTAAAGTCATCAAGAAAGGCCATTAGGTTCATAAACAATATGAAGTAATAAAGTAAAAAAAGAGAGAAAATGTTAAATAGTATTCTGGTATTGGAAAATTACTAACCATGATGAAAATGCCATTAAAAATCTTTCAAGAACTTCAAAAAAAATTGAAACAAGGTACACTTTTTAATAAGTTAAATATTTGCTTGATATTAAATTATGTAACAAAATATCTGGCTCATCTTGGTCAGTAATAAACATTTTCTGTACAGATTATGTAAGTGCAAACCTTAGACAGTGATGTCGTTTTACATATATGCTTGCTTATTTCTTATTTATGGAGGTGAGGTACAGTCAAAGATTTTTCTAAATTTTTGCAGCGTTCCTATCGCTCATGAGTACAAGTGCAATGACTGCAGTGTCTGATTACTTTCTTTGGGAACACTGAGACCCTCCCTGAGACAACTGATAAAAGATTGAACATTGACAAGGAGAAACTACATTGTTATTCTTTTTAATTTGAAATCAAATGCAGTTTTCCCGCTGTTTCAGATATCTTCCTTTACTTTTTCCATGCAGTAACAATTTGGAATGGTCACTGAAAATTAAAAAGATTATACTTGACCTATGTAGTACTTTATATTATTATTTTTTCAACATAGAATGAAAATATATAATGGGAAAGTTGTTTTCTGAAAACAATTTTAATAACTATAAAAACCAAAGCATCTTCAAAATAACTATGAAAAACGATGAAGAAAAATATTCTTTGTAAAATAATCTCAGAAATTTAGCAAGAAAGAGAAGTTATTGTGTGTTAAAGGTTCAAATTTTGCCAGGGATATAGCACAGGGGCATAAGTGCCTGCCTAGAAAGTGCAAAGTCCTCAGTTCAAATCTCAGTAATGCAAAAAAAATTTTTTGACTGTTCAGTAATGAATGGTTTGCAACTGTTATCAGGTGGATAAATAAAGACAATATAAATTCATATAAAAGTGGAAAAATAAAGGGAAAATAAATATATGGCTTAGTACTAATATCTTAGTTTTTAGAATCACATAATTTTGATGCGTTTTTTCATATAGCTAATATTAAATTTAAATTAAAGTTAATTTCAACATTTTACTTTTGACTATTGTAGCTATTTAAAAATTTAAAACACCTATGGGGCTTTGCATTGCTTTTGATTCAAATGATTTCAGAGCATGTAGTGGAATAACTATAGTATCCTCCACTTTTTTCAAATACATATTGAAAATGATTTTCAGTAACAAAATTTTAACTATTCTTTCCTTTCCCTGTCATTGGTTACTCCTATCATACAGGCCAAAAAATAACAACTATCACACTTACTTGAATATTGTATCTATTATTTGATAGTAATAGACAGTTCAGGATAAAATGGTTATATCTGCCTGTTCTACCAATAAAAGGGACTGAACATAGTAATTCATAGTAGTTGGCTATTATCACAATTTACTTTCAATTTAAAATTAGTTATTACATATTTTCTAGAATTTTTACTTTTTTCCATGTAGATTTATGTGTATGTGTGTAAGTTTCAGAATAATATATAAATTTAATTTTGAAAAAAAATAACAATATTATTTTATATTTCTTTTAGAAATTGAAATACTTAAATAAAATGTGTCATATCAAGATATTACTGAATTTTTTATAATGTTTAATAGAGTAAAATATTAAATTATCAAGAAGCCAATTCTTTATAGTTGAATAGTTAGCATCTTTAGCACATGATTTCCAGTGATCTGGATATGAAGTTGAAAGTAGAAACTCAATCCCTGCCTGATTTATATCCACAGTAGTAGTTTTGAAGGCATATTAAAGAACTTACAGGAAAATGTAAATACAGATTACTTATACTATGCATTTATACCTTTAAGTATTCAACAGAGTTCTATTGTTTTTCAGGTATGTTTAACCATATTTTTCAAATATAAATATAAATTTCATTTTTTTATTTTTGTTTTTCAATTTTTTATTAATTATATTGAGAAAGAAGTAGCAATGAGACAGTTTCAAGACAAGTTATTAGGACAGTTACAATTAAAACATTGCATATTGTTGTCTTCATAGTAATTATTCATATTAGAAAATACAGATATGATATCTTGTCTAAACACTATTAGTTAAAAATTTTCTTCTCTTTTAACTAAGAGAAAATGGCTGTATATCTATCCTAATACACACACACACACACACACACACACACACACACACATATATATATATATATATATATATATATATATATTACAAATTTTAAAATGTTTAGTAAAACCTTTATTTTTCAAACTTTACAAATCAAAATTACTGTACTATTACTACTAGGGTTGGATATTTCCTCATGTTTATTCTTTTCTTTTGCAGTACCAAGGAATGAACTCAGGACTCTGCACTTACCAGCCAACCTCATTTTTACTCTTGTAACTAATACTGCTACTGGTAGTATTTCTATTATTAACACTATGAATAAAAATTAGACTGCATCTGGCATGCCATGTGCCCCTGCCCTTAGTGTAGGCTGAGACAGGGATTGAGTCTGCGTGTGATGGAGGGTGCCTGTGATCCCAGCACTTGGGAAGCTAAAAACAGGAAAATCACTATGAGTCCGATCAGTGCAGTGAGACCCTATAGATCCTGTACTAAATATATTAAAAACATAATCAGACTACATGTTGATGATGTTTATTTTGGTATGATTCCATCTGTTCCGTGTTAGTATTGGATATTTAAGTCTTTTCATCTCCTTTCCATGAAAAAGTTATAAATACATATGTAAATTATCATTATTGAAAAGACTCTTTATTAAAATAATTACATTTTTATACACTATTAAAAAATGAAAACTATAGAAACAAATTAAAAGGTTTTTCTAGTTTTAACAACCCCATCCTTCATCCTACAAACATAGAGAAAGGATCTTCAAAAGCAACAGATGTATCTATGCCCTGTAGAGGTATGGTCCCCCAGAGATATGAGTATTTTCAAATTCAAAACATTAAACATATTAAAGATACATCATTCTTTGTCTATAAACCAGTCTTTAAAAATCTGTTACAGGGAAATGAGCAAAATTTAGTGCCTTATTAAAATAAATGCTTAAAACATTGCTGATTTGATTTTAATCTCACTTAGCTGATTATTATAAGTTGTGCTTAGGGGCATCATGACAACAAACTAATGATAATGCCATTGCAGAGGAACACCATCAAGGGAATCATGTTCATTTCTTAGGGCCATGGGGCACTTGTGTTACTCCTCTAATTTAAGTCCTATTTATTTTTATGCCGTAATTTGAATATTGGTCATTCATCTCCCTCAATTAGCTCCAATAATAAATACACATTGCTGCTCTTTATTTCTATTTTATTTTCAGAACTTATGTTTTCATTTTACTCCATTACCAAACACAGTGAATAGATTTAATATTAATGTTAAATTTGTTCCAAGACACATTCTAAAATTTGAAATAGTTTTGCACTGAATATGATTATGCCAGAAATCAAGGTTTAACCTTCAATTCTATCTTTATTTCTAAATAAGTTAAAATTATAATGAAGAATTCTGTTTGTAGTATTCAGGAAAACACATGAATTCCTTGTCACTAAGGTCTGTCACCAAGATGTGTTTAAAAGGGTCTTTATATTGAACATGTCATCTAAATCAGCCTTCGCATCAATTCTGAAGCTATTTGTAGTCAAAAGTAATGCGTGCCTCAGCTGTTACTTTTTAGGGTCCAAAGTGATATATTAGAAAATCAAAGCAAAAGTGCAATGAGTAAAAGCACCATTGTGTTTCTGATATCAACACTGCCAAAGCAATTACATCAAATAACAATCACCTGTTTGATGTTAATAGTCTTTGTCACCTTAATTACATTAAGGTTGCCTTACATAGCTTACAAGAGATATTAATATATAGGTCAGAGACAAGTGCTTCTCAGGGAATAGAGATTTTTTGGGAAATTATAAATAGAGATTTTAGATGTTTTATGGAAAAATTCAATATTCATGTCACTGAGTCTATTAAAGGAAGTAAGTAGGTCACAATGTACTCCAGTCATTTACTTCAGCTTTAGAGAAAACAAATAGAGCAGCTCTAGGTGAGGAATGAAAAACTGTTTATCAAATCTGAATATGAGCAACATGTCCACCACTTAATGATACACTTCTGGCTATCAATAGACAGAAGCAAAGCTGTCACAAAGATGCAAACAAATTAATTGTTCTAATAAGCAATACTAGGCCATCATTTCAGGAACATTCATAGTAAATTTAGTTGTGATTATTAAATATTTCATATTATTTTCTAAACTAGATTACCTTCAGAATGTAGTTGTAACAAATACTTACTTAAGTTCCATTTTTTCTTAATGTCAAAATGCAACAAAGGGAATAATAAAAAGCTGATATCAATAGAATTTTGTTTTATGACTGTTTGGTTGAGTCCCAGCTGAAACAGTTATTTTTCACACTTTTGCCATGATTATAACAACAGTGCTTTAAATAAAATTTCAAGTACATGATGTCTTTTTTTTCAAAGTTGATTAATAGGACAATTTTAATAATTAATACATTTTACATTGTTTTCTTCTTAGTGGTTATCCATAGTACAAAAATCAAGCAGGATATCCTGTCCAAACACTATTACTACAAATCTTTCTTATAGAATTAAGTGAAAGTAGCTGTATATCTATCCTAAATATTCTGTATATACAAATACAAAATGGTTCTTCCTTTTTATTCCGTTTTTGTTTAGTCCTGTCAGAGATGGGTATTTTGTTGGCATTTAAATTTAATTTCTTAAATTCAGCAAAATACTCCAACCCAGTCCCGCAGTCCACAACAGTAGTGTGTTATCCACAGAATTTGTTGACTAGAGCTTTTTACAGCTCAGCATATTAATATGGCTTTATTTTATATACCTCATTTTTATACTTTTCTGCTGCATGGATAAGACCAAGATAAAGCAAGACCTATATAACAAAAAGTGTATCTTTTCTATCTGATAAGGACAGTCAAGTCTCCTCAGGATTTATCCTGTGGCCCTGTACTGCACTTTGTAGATTCTTTGTCAGTGTCAGCTATGTGGATGAGTCACGGCCATCGCTTCACCAATTTGCTCCTTTGAAAATGCGAGAGAAAGTTTTCTCTCCATGAGACTCTCCTTACACACACGATACATTCCTCTGTGGCTCCATAGTCTCCTTGGTCAGAAAATTTGGAGCACAACTGAGTTCCATGATGTTACAGTACAGGTTCTCCTATGTTCTGAGTCTTCACTGACCTTGAAAGACTAGGCCAAATAATATTTTTAAAGTTAAGATGAAATTGTTTGAACTATAGAGATTAATAAGTCAAAGTTGATACTGAAACAAAGTGACAAAAATATGTTGTTTTTATTATTTCAAATTAAATCTCATATATTTTATTTTTGTTAATTATTTTACTAGAGGTTTTCGGACAATTTACTGAGTTTGCTAACAATTTACTGAAGAAGGTGCTGAACTTTATGAAATAACAGAAGTTATAAATGCACAAGAAAATTATTAATGATATATCCATTTGAGATACTATTGAATTATGAAAATTTAAAATGTTAATCATAGGCTGCAAGAGAGCTCAGTGGTCTAAGCACCTGCTTAGGTAAGCACAGGGACCAGGGTTCAATCCCTGGCACCACACGATGCACTAGCCCAGGCCCTGGGTGGAGTCTATGCATGGTGGTGCCTGCCCGTAATCCCAGCTGTGGGGAGGCTGAAAACTGAAGGATCACCAGAAGTCAGAGCTGTTTAGTGAGGCCCTGTATCAAATACATAAAAAATAATTTATATTAAATTAAATGTTATACGTTCTGCAACAAGACGTTCACTTCAAGAAGAGGCCAAATAAAATTTGCAACATTTTCTGTATTTTTCACTTCAAACAATTGCTCAGTCTGAAATTTGTGTAATCTAGGTGTAAAGCTCTTCACACATGTACCTTTATCCTTATGATAAAAGCTTTTTTTCATGCATCACCAATATTTTATTTGGCTCACTGAATGAAAATGTTGCACAAGAAGTTGTGAAATTCCAGGAAAGGGTCATCCATTTATTTTAGTAATAGAAGTACTAGCATAACAAAATACTATATTTCAGTACAATAAAAAGATATAATTTGAGGTTGATATGATTTATTAGCAAATATAGTTTTACTTTTCAGTGTTAATCTTATCATTAAAATTTACCTATAACTTTACATTGAACTATAATGATGCAGTTCAAGTATAAGAATATAATTAGATTTTATTAAACATAATCTTTTTGCACTATGAATTTTGGTTCATTATTTTTTGTGCAAATTTATTTAAGCCCTATATGTATGATACGACAGGCAGCAAGATCACCTTTGTGCTATTAGGAAATGCAAGAATATACTAAGAACCCAAACACCATAAAATATATTGTATTAATCAGGTCAAGTTTATAAATTATACTATTGTCTTCATTTGTTATATTGACAAAAGTCCATTTGGTATCAGAGTACAATTTACAGAATGCTCAGGGAACAAGTTCCTTTCTAAGAGTCTTAGCAGTGTGAGCGCAGTTATACTACTTCAGTAGGACAAAAGTCATACAAACCATTGATTCAGTCGGTTATTACTTTATTTGTAATTAAATATTGGCCTTTTGTATCATTTTTATGTTAAAAGATTGCAAGTTGTATTTCCTGCCTTAACTATGAGAAAAAAAATGAACAAATTAAAATTAATGGCTTTCCTTAGATACTTTAGAGAACAATGATTACAGATTACAGAGAAAATATATGCTAGACTGAGTTTAACATGCAAGAATGAATTTATTGAAGATTATACAAGAGAGAACACAGTCAACCATGCCGAATTGAAATGGAGAAAGGTGTTATGTGTGACAATGAGATATGTGCAGTAGGAACGCAGGACATTACTGGGGAACTGATGAATGGAAAATGGTGAGTGTGCTTACGCTCTTCTCTGTGACAAGCCCATCTGAGTTTTCCCACTGAAAACCCATGAAATTAGGCTCCTATGTTCCATAAAGATGGTAAAAGAAAGATAGTATCGTCTTTTTTGTTACTATCACAAAATAATTTTTCCACATCACAAAAAGTGTTCCTGGGTTTGAAAACTGACAAGAGGCCTAGGGAAGGAATCACATACATTGTAAATGAAAGGAAAAATGCAAGTGCAAGAAATCTAAACTCAATCCTCTAAAGAAAAGGCATTCTGAGACCTACACTCAATCATAAAATTTAGTCAGGCTAACAGGTATATTTCAGATGCTTTTGTCACAGGATAAATCATCACTGAAAACTGAAAAGATAAGTGAGCATACAAATTCAAAACAATTGTAACAGCTGTTGCTAGAGAAAGAAATTTAATGCAAGAGATATAAATATATAGGCTTAAAATGACTAGGCAGAGTCAGCAATGGAAGAGTGTGAAAGGGCAAAGGTTGAAGGTCAGGAGGTCCCTGTAGAGTTCCATGTGGACCTGTGTCTACACTGTAAAGACAATGTCCACTGTGAACCTGTGGTTGAAGACTTAAGTTCTTCCAAAGAAAGAGTAAGCCTTCCTTCCTCATTTCTGTTTTATTCCATCCAGGGCATAAGCCTATTAGTTGGTGCCTGTCACATCCAGAGTAGGTCTTGTATTTCAGGTAAATCCATTCCGCACACATGGAACTGTGCTAGCGAGAGTCAGTTGTACTTCTTACTCAAGTTGACACAAAAGCAGTTAATTATCATGACAATTTATCTGAAGCAGTGCTAGTGAAAGCAATAATTGGGATGTGACACATATAATAACAGATAAAAATTTTGAAAGCAGATGACATGAATAGATATCCTAGTTAATATACAAGGACAAAAAAAGGAAAAAAATTCTTTTTATTTATACATACACATTTCCTAGACGGAAAATATTAAGGGTTAAAAATAATTTGTAATTACTGAGTGGCTACAGTAAACTTTCAGCGTAAAAATTTAATAAAAATCAATTTTTCAGTTGATCTATGAGGAATTATAATTTAAATTACAAAAGCGTAAAGCTGTTTATGTTAGCATAAACTAAAAGTAAGTAGATAAAGATTTAAGAGAATTTGTTCAAAATCTATATAAAATCATTTAACTATGATGGAGATAAAAATAAATAAATTTAGAGATATTTCATCTCTGTGATTATAAAAAACTGTCATTCTTCTGGATTCATTAAATCTCCAATGAAAATTTTGTAATGTCACCTTGTGGCTGTTAACAAATCATAAGATTTATGTCTGCAGACAAAAATACCCAACACAATATAACCCAACACAAAGAACATGAAAAGACTGTCACTCCAAGATACTAATGGTTAGTACAAAGCTACTACAGTCAAGCCAGTATGATGGTAGAAGAGTTTTGCAATTTTTTAATAGAAATATTGAATTCAATTCCAGAAACAGACTTATTTAATAAGTATTTAATAAACATCAAGTTTTCAGTTGACCTATGAGGAATTACAATTTAAATTACAAAAGCATAAAGCTTTTTTCTGACATAAACTAAAAGTAATTAGATAAAGATTAAGAAATAAGATACATTCAACTGATCTTTGACAAACAAGGATATTCTTGTTGGACTCAAGATTGTTTTCCTCAGGGTTCAAATCCTGGCTTGTCATGCCTGCCCCACCCCCAGGGCATGCTGAGATGGCAGTTGAGACTGGGCCTGGTGCAATCCCATGTCTTGAGAGCTTGAATACAGAAGGACCACTACCAGTGTGATGTATGGATAGTGAGACCCTGTAGACCCTTACTAAAATAAAAAAAAAAGGATTGTTTCCGACAAGTGGATTAAATATGTTTAAAAATATAATTGTAGCATTCTTAAAAAGTAATATGGATCTTCAACTGAAATGTAAAATATAAAATGACAACACTTCTACAATAATAACAAAAAAGGCACACAATTTGAGAGTTTTTAATGAATTTTTACATACAATACCAAAAGTACATATGTAAAACTATCAATTTTTTCAAATTGGTAATTACCCAATATATTTATTGTAATTTTTACAAACTAAAAGAGAGAAAAAGGGAAGAAAAAAATACAATGCTACTTGTTTTGTTCTTCAGAACCAAAATTAGGTCTAAAAAGGAAAATGTATGTATTCAAATTTTATTAGAAACTAAATAATTTTTAAAATATAATGATAACACCTTTCAAACTGTACTGGAAAATTTAGATTTAACTCCACTGATGAAAAAGTTTCTATCAACCCATTTATTGACACTGCTTACACTTTAATGTATCATTGTAAATAAGATTCTCACTAAGGTGAACATGGTTGTTAAATATGAAATACATACTCAAATACTCAACTAAAGTCTGTGGTTAAGCAATTTTATAGACTTTCCACAAAAAATGAAGAAAGTCTCTATAAAATGGATATTTTTAAAGTCAGACATGCAAAGATCATAGGTATATTGTTAAATATGCATGTAATTGTCTATTTGTGGTTCTTATTTTTAGAACAAGGCAAGACATCAATACTAACTGCACAACTTGACGTATTCCTAGTTCTGTTTCACCCAGATGTATCAGGTATTTAAGAGAATCTATTTATTGAAAGTGGAGTTAAATGGATGAAAGAATAATCTAAAATAGTAGTGAAAAACAAAATGTAACCCAGTTAAAGTTATTTATTGCCTGTGTTTCAATCTCATACTCAAGAAATTGTTTACTAAACACACCAAAATCATTATCCAAAGTATAAAATGACAGCCTGTAGAGTGTGAAAATCATTTTGGCATGAATGTGTCTAACAAGCAGTTTAAATACAGAATATATGAAGAGCTCATCCAACTGGACAGTCAAACAAAAAGTCCATATAAAAACAAAAGAAGTTTTCACACATTTATAAACATAAGATATACAAACAACCAAGAAGCACATACATAGTTGCCCAACATCATTCATTATTCTGGCCATGAAAGTTAAATATATCAAGAGAAGCTATTTTAGAACTTTTAGGATGTTTATGCCAATGGAAGGAAGAAGGAAGAAAGGAAAGGAAGGAGGGAAGGTGAAAGGGAGGACTTGATGAAAGGAAGGAGAGGGTGAGTATCGAAAATTTGGAAAACAGAAATTCATCTGCATAGTAGAGGAGAATGTAACATCATGCAGCTTGTATTAAAACCAATTTGCTGAGTTATTAAATATTTAATACAGAATTACAGTAATATATAGTACAGAATTGCTACATGACAATTCCACTTCTAGGCAAATAATTCAAAACTGGGACTCATTG
Organism: Ctenomys sociabilis; assembly: GCA_004027165.1. NCBI lineage: Eukaryota > Metazoa > Chordata > Mammalia > Rodentia > Ctenomyidae > Ctenomys > Ctenomys sociabilis. Next base: position 62,059 of record PVKA01010424.1, read on the forward strand.
AAATACTTTTACACTTACATGCATGACAATGTTATTTGCAGTAGCCAAAATGTAAAGCAGTCAAATGCATGTGAAAAAAATAATACATGAGCAAAATAAAGTACAGAAATACATTGAAATATTATCCTACAATAAAAGCGGAAGAAATTTCAGCACAAGCCACATGAGACCATTCTACGAAACTAAATAAATCCATCACAGAATAAATACTGTAACATTCTACTTTAAAATGCACCTACATTGGTCAAATTCATTGAGAATATATAATGCAGGTTCATAAAGCTAAAGGTAAAGCTATTCATTATGTAGTGGGCACAGGATTTATGGTTAGAGAAATTAAAAAATTATTGGAAGAATCCTGAGTATTTTGAGTATAATCAATGCTATTCAAATATAACCTTATAAATGATTCAATGACAAATTTTGTTATGTGTATCTTAACACTATTAGAATATAAAACAAATGAGAAAGGGTATTTACAATAAAATGCATTAAGTTTTTGTTTCTTTGTTTTGTTGCATTTTTGGCTGTTACTGGATACTAAACTAAATGCTGAGCTTTTTAAAAATATTTGAAAATAGCATCTCACTAAGCTGCTATACTGGCCAGGCCTGACCTTGTAATCCTCCTGTCTCAGCCTTCTAGAGTGCTAGGGTTACAGGTGCGTGCCACTACATGCAGAATGAAGAATACTATGAGAGAAGGGAAGATCGAATGAGAACAGAACCATAAGAGGTAACGTTATAGTAAACCATGGATAACTAACTAGAACTGAGGAGGAGAGGCAGAATAATCTAGCTAGGAATGAGTAGAAATGGAGCCATGTAACTTCCATTTTTGCACTATTTATTTGTTATTTTTAATCAAACATGTCTGTCAAAATATTTGGTTTTAGTATACTTGATGGGAGGAATAACTTAGTCAGCAACTGTCATGTTCTGAGTTTTGAAGATGTACCTGAAATGTGATTTAAGCTCACATCATAACAATAAAGGGTGCCTACTTTCTCGCTGTTTTTGTCAGTAGAGCATCCAGGTTTAGCCTGTTTAAATTTAGGCTCAAATTGGGAAATGTTGTAGCACAACCACGATATACGCTAGCTAGGTTCAATTTCACAAGAGATTACTAGAAAAATTCTGGAAATTTTGCAAAGCAAAATTGGAAAAAAATGTGGCATTATACAGTATCTTCCCCCAACTAATATAATAATTAATTGATTTTTCTCTAAACTATGAAATAATGTAATGGATAGCATATATATTTTTGAATAGCTTTGTTGCAAAATGATAGATTTAGGAATTCAAAGTTGCAATTCAAGGATTGAGTCCTGGCTTCATCCCTGCCAGAGACAGCAGTGCCTGAGCTCCCGTCGTCGTGCAGGAAGTGCTACACTTCAGTCCCAGGCCCCCTGACCTTGAAATGCTGACTTTAACAAAAGGTGAGAAAAAACACTTTGGAGTGAAATAGAGTTGCACATTCTTCCGAGGGACAAAGTGTTTCTATTTTCAATTCCTCTGCAAAAAGGAATCGTTAAGTTCTGTCAGTTTTTGCTTATGCTTCTGATTTCACACTTTGAAGGCAAACTTGAGAAACAAATTTTTAACTTTTGGAAATTCCAATTGTCCTTTTGTTATCTGTAAAGTGATACTCTACTTTCATTCCTGAAAGCTTCTTTTCATGAATAATTCAGTTTGTGAATAGAAGTGCTCATCATAATTTTGCTTCCCATTGAGAACTCTGTATCAGGTGCCAAGAATGACCACAGTCATTTTCTCAGAACTGTGCAATGAATTAACTTCATGAGCTGAGGTACCACTGTACCTATATCTATAAAGAATAGTATTTATAGCAATGAATGAATAGGTCATTTATGATTTTATAAATATGTTCTCATATTTTAAATAATTATGGGTATAATACTAGAAAATGATATATTTTATTTTCTATCTTGTAGACATACAACTATAAAATAATACTATTTCAATCAAATTTTGCAGTTATTATGAAATAAAATTAACAAATACAATCATTTATTCATAATAAATATATTTCTAACAAAGTTAGAAAAAAAATTTGAAGGCATATAATACGAGTCTTAATATTTTTGAAATGGAGGACAGCATGGGCCGGGTGTTTAATGCCCTGGCCTGCCATTCCAGCCCCACGCCTGGGGCATGCTGAGTCAGCAATTGAGTCTGGGTGTGGTGGTATGAACCTGTCATCCCAGCACTTGGAAGGCTGTAAACAGGAGGATCACTACGAGTCTAATTTACACAGTGAGAGCCTGCACACCTTGCACACCGATTCTAAATACAAGAAAGATGGAAAGAAAGAAAAGAAAGAAGGAAGGAAGGAAGGAAGGAAGGAAGGAAGGAAGGAAGGAAGGAAGGAAGGAAGGAAGGAAGGAAGGGAGACAGAAAGAAAGGGAAGCCAGTCAAGCACTATATTTCAGAGCAGTGCTTGGGAGTGTCTGTTCAATTAATGTAATACTTTAGTAATAAAGAAGAACAAAGTCAAAATATCTATTGTGCTGCATAATA
>PVKA01010425.1:8225-64404 GCA_004027165.1 Ctenomys sociabilis
CACTGCATTAAGGTGATGTAATCCAACAGTGAAGGGTTTCGGGGAATGCTGACTTCATGGCTGGGGGTGCTCACTGTGACTGTTTAGTTCACCATGGCCTGCAAGGCAGGTAAGAGGGTACATCTGGGGGTCTTACACACATGGAGAACTCCAGCTGGGTTGTGGGTTGCTTTTGGAACTGACTTGGTCATTGCTTGCTTATCTGACTTGACAGAGGTCATGTCAGCTTTTCTGGACTATTTTGGGTGAGCTTGATTCCTCTGAGTCAAGCTGGGATTGCCTTACACTTAAAACTGTATGTACAAGTTCATGCTACGCTTTGCTTTTTACATTTTTATTCTTTTTCAGATCTTAGGATCAAGGAACTAATCAGTCATAAAAAGTAAAGTTTCTCATAGTAAACTAAGTGGTTTTAAAATGTCTTTCTCAAGAAAGCAATTGAAAGATTATTGCAATGACACGAGTCATTCCAGTGTTAGCACCGCAAACAGCTAGTTCCAGGTGCTTAGCATTTGCTGGGACTATTAATATTGCCTTTGTTTGCTTCCCTGGGCCTGCTGTACTCTCCTGCTTCTATTATCTTGCCTATTGCAGTTTAATACAATTATTTGTTGCAGATAAGTGGTAACCCCTAGAATGTCAGTTACTAGAGGACAAAGCTAAATTTAATGACCTCTGCTTCAACTAGTGCTGGGAACATAGTAGGTGCTTTATAAATGTTAGTCAAGCCAATACAATTTTTTTTTTTTTTTTTTTTTTTTTTTTTTTTAACAAGCCTCTGAGCAATAGGCTCTTAGGAATAGTGAGTCCTGGAGGGGAACCCAAGCCTCCCTTTGTAACTAAGTTTGCTAAGCCCTGAATGGCAAAATATACCAATGGCTTCCTGATGCAAGTGTCGATTTTTGATTTTCACTCGAAGCAAGCTGATCTTGATAAATCATCCCAAAATAGGAAAATGCCTTTGAGGTCTCTCATTGAATCACCCCTGAGCATTGGTGTGATTACTGGAATTTTCCTCTTAATTGAAAGGACACCTAAGACCCGTGGAACGAGTGTTTTTGCCACTGGGCATCTTTATTCAGTCAGTGAACTGAATAAATGCACAAAGTCCTCTGACACTGCTGCTAGGAAAATAATTTTTCTCAAAGTTCAGTCTTAATTATTTTTGTTTCACACATGTTATCTGAGGGAGTCAGCTGCATGAATCCTTTTATTGTGACTAGAAATTTTGTTTGCAATTTCTGGGCAGCAGTCTTTTGGAAATTTACTGCCACATTCTCTAAATATGCTTCTTGTTTCAAATAGTAATTGTAGAAAATATTCCTTAATTCTAGAGATGTGGGTGTCTGTAGGACCCCCCCAAAAATATAAACACTTGACACCCACTCTGAATTATTCTTGAAGTAAACATGGTTTTAGTGTCACTGTGACCTAACCATTTGCATTTTAACTGAAAAAGCTTAGTAGGAGTGTTACATTTTAAGATAGGACTTGATCAGTTGCTGCATTGTGCCCTGAATGGTGGAAGGAGAAAAAGTAGTTTTCATGATTAGAAAAGTTGTCAGCTTGCTTTGTTTCATGCACAGAAAGGTTTCATCCACACATATGTCACCAGAATATTAACCCCTTGCCTCCTGACCTTCACCTGCGTGGTCTGAGGTGTGGAGGCGTGAAGGTATACCTGCCCCTTCTCCTTCATCCTTCCCCTCACCTTTGCATCTGGCTAACATTTTCTTATCTTTAAATTTTATCTTTGGCTTCACTTTTTACTGGTATTCTCTAAGCACTTACATCAAGCTTTTCTCATGGGCTGTTAAACATTAATTCCTTGAGATTTCAAATGTCTTTTCTTCTCAACTAGATTGAAAGTTGTAGTGCTAAACCTTGGGTCTCAGCTGGGCGTGGTGGCGCATGCCTGTAATCCCAGCACTAGGGAGGCTGAGGCAGGAGGATTGTTGTGAGTTCGAGACCAGCCTGAGCTACAAAGTGAACTTAAGGCCAGCCTGAACTGCACAGTGAGACCCTGTCTCAAAAAAAGACCAAAAAAAAAAATAAATAAATAAACCTTGGGTCTCAGAGCCCCAAACAGAGGTCTCCATTCCTATTATAATGATGTCTGCTCATCCATATTCCCCTGAAAGACTCTAGGAGTCTGAGGCAGTGGCTGGCGTATATTCTTGATTGTTTTGGGCCCTAGCCAAACATGGGGCTTGTCCCACGGAGGCTCAGGAGCTTGGTGCTGTGTCTATCAGGTAATGAATAAGCAGGTGATTTCAGGTGTGAGACTGTCCGCACAAAGGAAATGAACTGTCACCTCTCCTGACCTTTGGAAAATACTAGGGGGCTACAGAGTAGGACAAGGTGGGGTTTGGGCAAAGGAAAGGAGATGATTAGAGGTCAAGAGTATATGAGCATAAGAAAGACAAAAATTGTGTCGCAACCTGATTTCTAGTCACTTGGTTTCTTGAGAAACTGTTAATAGTTTCACTGAGACAATAGCTCATTTTATATTAGACATCTATCACGAGCTAGGTACTTAAATAGCAATAGTGATTTAAATTGCATTTAATGTGTAGTACCCAGTATTCATATGCTACATATTCTTGTATTTGCATTTTTTTCTCCTCTTCCTCATTCATTGATTAACTCATTTAACAAATCTTTGAGAACAAACTGCAAAGCTCATAAAAACTTTAGTAACTGGATGGGTGTGGCAGTGAATACCTATAATCCTAGTGTATGGGAAGCTGAACAGTACAACTGATGTGGGTTTGAGGCCAGCTTGGGCCACATAGTGAGATTAAGGCCAGCCTGGACTACATAACAAGACCTTCTCAAAAAAAAAAAAAAAAAAAAAAAAAAAAAAAAGGCTGACCAAATAGCTCAGCAGATCAAAGTGCCTGCTTCAGCAGAGGCAAGGGTGTCCCAGGCCTGCCCCAGTGGTGCACAGAGGCAGCGACTGAGCCTGCATGTGGTGGTGTGTGCCTTTAATCCCAGTGCTTGGGAGGCTGTGAACAGGAGAATCAGTACGAGTCCGATTTATGTAGTGAGACCCTGTAGACTCTGTACTAAAATACCAAAAAGAAAAGAAAAAAAGCACCCCAAAACCAAACCAAGCAAAAACCAACCAACCAACCAAACAAACAAACAAAAACCTCACCTCTCCCCCCAAACTAAAATATCCACCCACCAAACCAAACCAAACAAACAAACAAAAAGCCTTCAGTAACTGCATACAGCTTGTGAAACACAATAACCCAAATTTAAAAGCTTACATTTTCTCTCTGGAATCTAAGCCCAAGCAATTGATTTCATCCTTTGAGTTTATTTAGCAGGTATAAAGATTTAGATGGATATGATAGCTGCTATGCATACTTTAGTAACAGTAATTTCAGCAAGGCTCTTTCAAGTTTTCTATATTAAGGTGCAGGATGAATTTATTTTTACCTTGATCCCATTCTTCCCCACCTCCACCTCCTTGAGCTATTACCAGGGAGTGAGTGGCTGAGAACTCATACAAAAGACTGCCTGCACATTGCATTCATCTCTACCAATTTTGAACTGGAAGAGTTAAGGCAAGACGGAGAAAGGATCTTTTCCATACCCTGATGATTTTCAGGTCTGTGATAGACACACATAGGGCAAGACTTTTCCTGTTAAATCTAAGCCATTTCAGATGCTTCCTGTGGCATTGAGACACAGTGATGGACAGTAAATAAACAGGGATTAAATGATGCAACTCTGGGGCTGTCACAAAAGCCAGTTGGGGATTTACATGTGGCTGAATGTCCATACTCAAGGACGTGATTAAGATGAGTTCAGAGATTTTTCCTTTCTCTGTTCACTCATAGACCTCAGTAAATGACACTAAAAGTTACAATTATAGTGGCCTTTGTTCTGAGAACTGGGACTAGAAACCTACTCGCAAAATCAAGTTTGTGACTATTGTATGATGGTTAGTGTTTCAAAGTGCCAGTCAAATTAAAGTGACATAATTCAAAATAATGCGTTACCTGCTAACAATGAGCATACTGATGAGAATCTCCAGAAAGATCTTTCCTTCCTTCCTTCCTTCCTTCCTTCCTTCCTTCCTTCCTTCCTTCCTTCCTTCCTTTCTTCTTTCTCCTTCTTCCTCTTCCTCCTCCTTCTTCTCCTCCTCCTCCCCTGCCTCATTCTCTTTCTCCCTCGCCCTCTCCTCTTCCTCCTCCTCCTTTTTCTTCTGAATTTAGTGCTGGGTCTACAGGGTCTCACTACACAGATCAGCTTGTAGTGATCCTCCTGTTTCCAGCCTCCCAAGCATTGGAAGTCCATTAGATACTTCAAGAAAGCATTCAGGTACATGAATTTGGGGGTGAGAAAATTATTCTCAACAAATCACTCTTTAAATCACAGACCCTCTCACACAGCTTGGTCCATAGTAAGCACCTGCTCTGTCTGATGAATGAATTAGCCAGTAAGTATTTATGGAGCCCTTGTCTCATGCTAGGTTGTGATGTAGGAGTTGTGAATACAGCAATGAACAAAGCGGATAAGAGTTCTAGATTTTGTAATTTCTAATGAATAAATGAATGAAATATGTGAATGCATCTGGTTATTTAGTGAATTTGTATTATTTTTCCCTCTGTCTTGACAACTCTGAAAGTATTAATTAAAAATGGAATTCCCCAGCAGGATGATTAAGAGAAAGAGAGAGAGAGACAGACAGACAGACAGACAGACACAGAGACATAGACAAAGAAGAGAGACAGACTGTGTTAACATTATTCTATGCTATTTTGCTATTTTAACTTTATTTTTGCCATCTCTATGTGCTTGAGAATGTGAGCCAGTTAGGAGTATAGTAATTGTGGTAGATGGGTGCTATGTATGGCTGCTTTGGAATTGGTTTCTAAGTTTTCCTTGAAAAATGTTATTTATAGGTGCATTATTTTCTCCAGCAGGTGTGAAGAGGCTCTTTGCCACATGGGAGAAGGCGCAGTGTCACTTCTGACATTGGTGATAAAATTGCTTGATGGGGTCCTCGGGGGGGAGTGAGAGGTCTTTCTCACTCCTGTCGCATGCTGCGTGCCAAGGCTGAGAAGCTGGAAGAAATTCCAGCTTGTGTTCATGGAGGTGCCTGTGGTCTCACTGCTGTGCTAAGTATAGTTCTGACAAGTTTTATGCTAGTCAGTATTCTGTAAATTGAATTGGCATCTTTGGAGCTTCTGGCAGTTGGCAACTTCAAACAACTTGCAACATGCTGTGGTTTTTTTTTGTGTGTTTTTTTTTTTTTTTTTTTTTGCCTAGTGAAATTCTATTAAATAACACATGTATCAGTTTCAGGGAATAGTTTTTATATATTAAGTATCACGGTCAATTTTCAGAGTGGATTATTCAGTCTTTGGGTTAAGCCCTCCTTGATGTGCTGCTCTGTCTGATGAATGAATTAAACGTTTTGTGCTAAATGTTTTGAACCTAATTTTTCATTATTAACAAAGAAATAGCTCAGCACTTGCTTCAGCCTCTTGACCTCATCAAAAGGATGTACAGCATTTAAAAGGTTCAATGAGAATTTTTCATTTTATTTGCTTAATCAGGGAAGAAACAGCCTTTTCTAAACAATACACAGTAGTATTCCCTAATATGAAGCTTTGCTTTCTATGGTTTCAGTTATCCATGCTCAACTGTAGTCTGGAGACAGTAAATGGAAAATTCCAGAAAACACGATTTCATGCCATTTTGAATGACATGATAACAGTCTCACAGCAATGCACTCTGTCCTACCAATTCATCACCAGTGCACCCCTGCTGTACTCTACGTGCCTGTGAGTCAGTTCTCAGTTATTAGATAGATTGTGGTTCAATCACAGAATTTGTGACCGTATAGCCTATATCTCACTTAACAGTGCCCCAAAGGGCTACAGTAGTGATGCTGGCAATTCAGATATAGAATAATGCTTCCTTTAGATGAAAAGATGAATGTTTTCTTGACTTAATAATGAAAGAAAAAAAATTGTAGGTTGACATTGTTAAGATCTATGGTGAATTAGCATTGTTTATTTTCATGGATCCTAATTTATAAATTAAACTTTATCATTGTTATGCATGTATAGAAAAAATTATATATATATGCAGTTTAAACATCCATGGGTGGGAGAACTTAGGGTATAGTCTCTGTGAAAAGTGGGGACCACTGTACCTAAAAGCAGTCTTGTGTTCTGGGTCCCTTATTCAGGTCAGCTTTTAAAAGGCCCGAACTGGAAAAACAGGAGTACAATATTTGTGCATTAAAAGATATGTTTCTTAATTGATGATAAATGCTTACCAGATAATTTTTAGGCACTGACTTGGGAAATCCTGAGCATGTTCACAAATGTTCATTGTATGATTTAATACATGCCTTCTACCCTTTCCTGTCTGGTGAACCCCCATTTGATTAGTCTGAGTTCCTGTACAAGTTTTTCTGAATGAAGACAAGGAGCCTGACTCAGAGATATTATGATGTGCAACTCAGAAGCCGTTGCTGATGCAGTGAGTGCTCCTTCCAGATAGTGATGCAGAGCCAGTCACTGGGATGGAAGAGCTGGACTTCCACGAGTGGGCTGCCGCGGGGGGTGTTATGGTCCATGCTAGCACTTATACATTCACTTCCAATAGGCAGTGACAAATATTTGGAGAGTATTACAGAGGACGTGGAGCATCAGATTTAAAAGAAGTCATTCATCTTTTAGAAGCATGGCTGGTGGCAGTGGGGGACAATGGATGTGGGTGGGTGCTTGTCGGGTCAGGAGACCAGTTAGGAAGGTATCGCAGAAGGCACACATTTCCTGCTGCTGTGTTGAGTCTTCTCTGGGCATGTACTTCGGTCTCTGCTGCACATAGGTTTGAGTCCAGAGCAGCTGTAACAGTTGTAGCAAAGAAGTTAAAGAACTTGCCCAAGGTTAGGCAGCTAGTAAATGGTCCAGTGCAGGTTTTAAACCATCTTTTATTGCTATGCTAGCACTTTTATAGACAGGGAAGTACCTTCTCTTCTCGTGAAAAATGATGTGGATCACTTGAGGGGGAAAATCCCTCATCAGTGGAGGCACAGAGGAAGGTGGATTCTGTCCCGAGACAACGACTGTCTGAAAGAAACACATAGCTTCATGTTCATATTTATATTTATAGCTTCACATAGCTTCATCCTCGTAAAGTGTTCAAATCAGAGTCTTTTTTGTTGTTTATCCTTTTCCCCACTTAAAAAATAAAATCTGAATTAGCTTTTAAAAGTTTGTTTTTTGAGGGTGGTGGTAGTGATCTTTTAATTAAAAGTTTGCTTTATTATTCTTTTTTTTTTTTTTTTTTTTTTTTTTTTTTTTTTTTTGTGGAAAAGCACCACTTACCAATTATAGCTAGACTTTCATGTGTGTCCCTTCTAAATGTCCACCCTGTTAGCATTGCCTTATCAGTAATCAAGTAATGAACTAGATCCAGGTAGTTGCTCCCAGTGAGACCTCAGGCCATCAGGAGCTGTCAGCTGATTGCTTTAGCTTTTAGGGTTTTTTTTTGCAGATTAAAAATCTTTTATTTTTACATGTTTAGACAGCATAAAACAAACAAAAATCAGGACAAATATCACTGGCATTTTTTTTTCAGGGATTAATCAGTAACATTGTAATAGGAAAACATTCTAAGGCCATCCCCAAGTAGCCAGGCTACAGGTTAAGATTCAAGGGCCAAAATTAAATGTTATCCCACTTAATCTGCACACAAAAGATCCCATTTATCCTGTATAATGTACATTTAACATATAGTGATTTGTTTCTCAGAAAGTGATGCAACTTTTAGTTTTTTACTATAGCTTTTAGTTTTTTGATTGTATCTCCAAATAGGAAAGCACCGAGAGGCCCCTGATGCCTCCACAGAGAAGTCAACAGCAGGCAGACTCCAGTTTTCCAGTATAATTACATGTATCTGAATCAAATAAATCCTGCAGCCATCAGAACAGTGGAGTGGGGCTGGCTAGATAGCTCAGCAGTCTAAAGTGCCTGCTCAGGCAAGCTTAAACAAGCTTAAGGAAGGGCACAGAGACCGAGGATCGATCCCTGGCACCACATGCCACCCCAGCCCCATTGCCAGGGTGAACTGAGCTGGCCACAAACACCACCACCGACACAATGGAGAAAGCAGGGCTCTGCATCTCTGCAGGTCTGGCTGTGTCCAGCGCACACCAAGCACATACCAATTTCATAAATGGAGCCCGGAGAAGTACTGCTCTGGGGCCTCCCAGGTGGTTGCATAGCAGCCTCAGCTTCCCCGTAGTAGCAGCTCCGCTCTGTGGAGGGGCCCATGGTGCAAGGCCCCGCGGCCCCAGGCACTGCAGGGCTGACATCTCAGCCGGCTGCTGGAGGTGGGCAGTGAGGCGATGGCTTCCCAGTGTTTTCTTCCAGGCTGGCATAGCAGGGTAGCTCTTCCTCACTGTGCCTGGCACTGCAGCTGGTGCTCGCCTCTTCCCTGGGAAGCCCTTCCACTGACTCAGGTGGATTCCGGTGCTCCACTCTTATCTCCTTTCTAAGCCAAAGATTCACTGGGTAGCCCAGAGATACTTTAAATAATTTTTTTTTGGCTTTAAAAAAGTTATTTAAAGTATAGCCACCAATATTTGGTTGTCTAAAGTATTGGGTAAAAGAGCTAAATGCATTAACTATGCTTATTGAATTACTTTGCCTCATCATTTCAAGGAGCAATAAATGTGATGCTAGTAATGTTAAACTTTGCTCCTATTAATAACACACAGTACTGTAGTTTTATAAGGTGTGAGACACGCTCTGTGCCTGAGCTGGTCACTACATGTGTGAGGTGCTGTGCACGCACACACGGGCACACGTAGATGCAAGTACTACTTCTCATCAAGTCCTCTGTGGTGCACGACTGTCAGAGCGTTCTCAAGGTCAGCTCAGAGCAGTTACCTTGTTTACCAGCTTAGTTTCCTGTTCCAGATTATTCATAGTCCAAACATACACTGGGCTATGTTTCCAGTGTTTATGTCAGACAATTAAGACAGGCTGTGGGCTCCAATTTCTTTTTATGGCTTCTTAGGTTAATTCCAGGGCAGTTAACTGCATTCCTGTTCTCCTTGTCCCGTCAGGAGTTTTCTGGAGAGCTCTGGCTAGCCTACCTTTAGGCCACGTACCTTTACCCATTGAGTTTTCCAGAACCTGCTAGTTGTCAATGTTCGTTTTCTCAGCAACCGATGGATTATAGCCATTACTTCTGTATTAATGCACTCTAAAGGTGACTTTCTTTAAGCTTTTTGATTTCTATGTGGGAAAAAAGTTGAGACAAACTGCTGTGTCACAAATTACCACAAATTTCTTGGTTTAAAACAGTATCCACTCATTCTCCAAAGGTTGTGTAGTTCAGAAGTCTGAACAAGGGGGAGCGCGGGAGAGAAAAAAAAAAAAAAAAGTCTGAACATGAGTCTGACCAGGGCAAAAGCAAGGTATTTGAGTAACTGTGAATGCAGAAACCATTTTTCTTCTCTTAGGTGTAGATTATATGACAGATGTATGTTTTAATGCCAGTTTATACCACACAATTCAATACTATATTTGCCAATTCTACTCAAAATCTTTGAGGAGATGAACATTTTGGCATTCTTCCTAATTTGATGCAGCTAAGTCTTGGTACTTATTCTAGCCAGTTCATCCTCTTAATCAGCTGACCAGCTTTCCCCTGGCATTTATGCATACTATGGTTATATTTTAGTTTGGTTTGATGCACTGGATTAAGAGTAGGAATATTCAAATTAAATTTTGTGCAAATCATTTTCTTTGCCTCTATTTCTCCCTCTAAAGATGGCCTTGATACTACTTTTTATTTCTTGAGTGGATTTTATTTTACAAAATGCTTCTTCAGTAGAGCCCTAAGAAATGACATACAGTTTTTTGACCTGTCTTCCTCAGCCAAGATCCATTTCAGAACTTCATGGTAACCTCTTCATAGGAGGGCTGTCTTCTTATGTCTATCCATTACCTGGTACAAGAACAGCACATAATGTTTATAGTGCATTTTACAATTCATAAAGAACATAATTCATTTAGCATCTTATTTAATTATTTCTAAAATTCAAGGAGGCAGTTGCTGTTCTCTGTTTTATAAGTAGAATGAATAGGAGTCTGGAAATCAATGGATTTATTCAAGGTTTTCTAAGAAACAAAGCCAGGCCTGAAAATCATGTCAGTGCTGAATTCAGATTGGTTGTTATTTCTCTGTCACCCCAGTGGTGTAATGAGAGCATAATCAGATATACCTAAAGGGCCAGTCTTAAGTGATGTACATTTCAGATTTGAGGAATGGCTTCTGGTTTTGGACATTCTTCTTTCTTGCTTTATGACATGCTAATTTTTACATCTTTTGGTTTCTCATATGTGCTTTTCTAAAGTCTAAATTAGCATAATGGTGTATCCCACATGGTGGCCAATATTTGCTTGCCCTAGGGCACTGCTGTGCTTGCCCTGGAGGAGAGTGATGAGGGCAGGACAATCTGTAGTGCTGTGTCAGTGTCAAGAGTCCCACCATTTTCATATTGGCCTCAAAGGCTTCCAATTCCACGTTTCAGTGCTGTTGCTCACTAACAGCTGAAGTCTGAAAAAGGAGGGAGTTTCATTATAGTAGACTCCTAGATGCCTTAGCAGTTCTTCAAGATCTGTGTCTTTGAGTTTGCATGGACCCACTTTAAAGATAATTAGCATAGGAACCTCTACATAACATATTACCTCTTAATTAAGGAATCACTTATCCTAGACATTGGTTCCTAGTCCCACACAAAATATAATTAGTCATGTATTCATTAATTTTCAGAAATAGCTGAGCAGCAAGTAGAATAGTGGATAAGAGGTAAGGCTCTGAAACCAGATTACATGAATTATTAGGTGGGAGGCCTTCACAAATAACTAAATTTCTCCATGCTTCATCTATGAGATGAAAAAGAATGCAGAGTCTTCTTACAGGTAGGTTTATAAGGTTGTAGTACAGGTTGATGAACTGCAAAATGTTAAATCTTGGGGACTGTGTCTGCCATTGTTGAGCAGGCCTTCTCAAGTGTAACTAAGGGTGTCCTGCCATAACTTATGAATATGATGAAACATTGTTCTCATGCTGAAGGCACACAGACACAGTTTACACCTTGCAATAGGGAGATTATCAAGGAGGGCCTGATCTAGTCCTATAACATCCTTGAAAAGCAGAGCACGTCCTTTAGTTGCTGGCAGATAAAGCCAGGGATTTCCACGTAGGTTTTTTTTTTTTTTTTTTTTGAGAAACCAGGGATTGAACTCAGGGCGTGGTGCTTGCCAGGGAAGCTTTTACTCCACTGAGCCATCTCCCTGGCCCTCCAAATAGGTGTAAGCTCTTGCTTTTTTTTTTTTTTTTTTTTTTTTTTTTTTTTTTTTTTTTTTTTTTTTTTTTTTTTTTTTTTTTTTTTTTTTTTTTTTTTTTTGTAGTACCAGGGATTGAACTCAGGACCTTGCACTTGCCAGGTAGGTGCTTACACCCCTGAACTATATCCCTGGCCCAAAGCCAGGGATTTCAAGCATTAGAAAGACTTTAAGCACTGTTAATATTAAACTTTGAAGATAGAGGAGTCCAGGAAAAAGGAACATGGGCAGCTTTGAGGAGCTAACAGAGGCTCCTGGATGACAGCCAGCAGGGGGATTGGGACCTTAATCCCAAACAATTAAAGTTGGCCAACCACATGAAGGAGCTTAGAAGCTGATGCTCTGCAGGACCTCCTGGGGAGGTGTCCCTGAACTGGAGAACCTAGTCAAGCCTGCCTGGACTTTTGAACTACAGAACTATATGATAATAAGTGTGTGTTGCTGTTAAGACACTAGGTTAGAGTAACTATGCAGCAATAGAAACTAAAATAATCACAAAGAAGTACTTAATAAATACTGGCTATCATTATTCCCTTTGTTACTAAATACTTTAAGTGAATTATTTACTGCATGAAGGAGTAGAGAAATAATGTTGAACAAATTGTGGTGCCAGCTGAAGATAAATAATTTCATGTTTTCTGACTTAGGGTCTACGAAGATCAACTGTTATTATTATTTTCTTTCTTTCCTGACTTTGTTTGCTTCTTTTATTATACATTTTTTCCCCCTCTCTCTCTCTGCTTGTTTGAATGTCATTATTATTCTTACTTTCTTCCATTTTTAGCTATGTTAGACTCTGTTTAACCACTGGCCAGGATGAGTTGGGGATAGGAGTCAATGACTGTCTCTCCTGTGGATAACCACTAGGGTGTCTGGAAAGCTCCTAGCTCGTGTGCTCAAACACTGTCAGCTGCACAATGGAGAAGTCTGTTCCTGACAAAAGATCTATATAATCCTTTATCTCTGAAAGCCACCACCTGGTGTGCTCAACAGCTCAGAGCTCTGAACAATTCCCAGCTTAATCAAACTGGAATACAAAGGGAGCGATGGGGCCTCAGCGTGCTGTCCCTTGAAGTTGTTCCAACCAAGGGGACCTTTTGTTACAGGAAGGGCTCATTTTAGAGTTCAGTGGCCTGTGACACTTACCCAGCTGGTGGCTCAGCAGGGCCTCCTGATGCTTTCCTGATTTGAAAGGCTTTTTTGGTGGGAAGAACAGTGAAACTGTCGTTAAAGGGTGCTTGGTGGAGGTGGGGTGGAAAGGGGGATAATGATCAGTGATAATTCATAAACGTGTCTGCAGCAATCTTGTGATTTTTAAAAACTCAACTATGTGCTTTCATCAGTTTTTGAGGCTTTGTTTGGAGATTGGTGGGTGTTTGTGTGTTGGAGGTAGAAGTTATAATATTACTGAGTATTTGTACTTTTTACATTAATTTTACAGGCCTTTGGGTTGGAGTGGGTGAGGACAGGTAAAATTGTTTAGTGCCCATAATCATTTTGGAACACATAGTTCATTTCCTGAATTAGAAACTGCTTTCGTCCTACTGAAATTTTTCAGAGGCAAAAGGGAAACTTTAAAAAGCAATTACAGTTTCAAAATAAGTCTTCAAGAAACCAAGAAGTAGAGAGCTGGGAAATATCTCAGAGTCAACTGATGTGGTCCAGCCAAACTGGCTGTGGGCAAGTGTGCCCGAGCCTGCAGCTCCAGGGACCAACATTTGGACAGTGAGACAGTCTTCTGAGCAGGAGCAAGGGACAGACGTGGGGGTTTCAAAGTCATCATTGTACTTCCTTGATGGATGACCTGCAGTAAGCTATTTGACTTCTGTGAGTCTTCATTTCTTCCTCTTATAATGGGGACAAAAGTATTTAAGCTTTGGCCAAATTATGAGAACTAAAATCAATAATCAATGTAAAACAATCTTGAATAATTTTCATTCAATAGTAGTTTTATGTCTTTCCATAGTATAAATTATTATAAGAAATACTTTGAGTAGATACACATCTACTCTAAACATGCTGAAGTGCAGGGACGAAGGAAAGACTGATTCTTTGCATTCCAGACCCTTATGGCCAAATAGCTACTTGATAGCTCTTCATAGGTGTGTGTTATATATTTTAGATTCAGCATATTCAAAATCAACCCTCCCAATCTTTCTCCTCAAGCCTACTCCAAGTCTTTGCGTTTTGATTAAGGGCAACGCTATCCATTTTTGCAGTTGCAAAACCAAAGATTTTGTTGTTGTCTTTGACCTTTCTCTGATTCGTTCTACTTGGCAGAAAGTCTTCAAAATATTTTTAGAATCCAGCGATTTCACAGCATCTTCATCATTTCTGACTTAAGTCTGACATCAAGTATGTTTTTGTAAAGAAATCAAAGTGATTCTGTTATAATATAATTTGGGTCTGATCTCTGATTGGCTCAAAACTCTTCAGTGGACTCCCTCTCCCAACAATAAGAGTCAAAGACTTTATAATGAGCATGGTCTGTATATGGCATTATGAGTGCCTGCATGCTGTTGCTAAGTGCGTGTGGAGATTATGTCATGTTCAGTTTGCCTGATGTTTTTGCTCATGACTTTCTCAATGAAGGAAGCAGTATGATGATTTATATTGTGAATTAGTCCCTTTGCAGATTAACATTTATGTAAATCAGAAAGGCATTGCTGACACAGAAGCTTATGAATAGCACTTTTTTCTGGTTGCTTATCATTACTTAGTATTATTGCTGTCATTTAGAAAAATTATCAGATGAAAATGATACTCTCTTATGTTTTAATTGCTTTCTTTAGTCATAGTGAAATTTGACTACTAATTAGTTCTGTATTTTGGCACGTTTTTGTTATATGCTATAACTTGGAAGATAAATCCAATTATTAAGTGCTTTTAGATGGGTATACTATCCATTTAAGCCAGTGAAAAACTGTGCTAGCCTGACAATTTAGCCTTAACCTCACAACTCAGTCCACAGGCTCATCTGTCTTTTCTACATGGCCTAACTTATTTTCTTTTAAATTTACTTGGGCTCTTTTTCTTCCTCTAATTTTGTTCTGCAAGTGTTTTTGTCTTCACTGGGCAGGTGGGACCAGACAGATGCAGGGCTGGTAAAGTCTCTGTGGAGGC
Organism: Ctenomys sociabilis; assembly: GCA_004027165.1. NCBI lineage: Eukaryota > Metazoa > Chordata > Mammalia > Rodentia > Ctenomyidae > Ctenomys > Ctenomys sociabilis. The sequence goes on from PVKA01010425.1 coordinate 22,745, forward strand.
TAAAGTGTCCTTCTGGGTTTTGTGATCTTCCAACTCCCTGGAGTGGGAGGAGCTTGGCCCCAGGACTTCTCTGCCCCTCTGTGTCCTATGTTGTTGCTTAAGGTATTTTGTGAGCAGAGTCCTAGGTCCACTCTTGGGACAACACTAACACATGTCATCTCAGTGATTCTGAAATTAATACCTGGTAGAAGAGGCAGGAATTTGAACTTCTCATTTTCAAGTCAAGTACTATTTCTGTGTTCTTGAAAATGCTTCTGGCTGACCGTGACACTTCTGAGGAAAAGCCATTTGTCTCTGTGGCTCTGTGGACTCTGAAATGCAAGGAAAGAGACAGTTGTGAGCTGCATTAAGGTGGTCTTTTCTATTTCTTTTGTTATTGGGGAAGGAATGGTAGCACCCAGTAGTGAGCGCCTGATACTTGGTGAATGGCATTTTGTGTTAAGGTTTGGCATTGGAGCGCCCTCACTGTACCCTGGCTCTCTGTGGCTCCCCTCCAGTTGTCACCTGACACAGGCTGAAGGGCTGTTAATCCCCTCGCTCTTGTCCATGACTAACTTGCATTTCTCTTGCTGCATTAGCCTTCAAGGATCACAGGACAACTTGGCTTCCTCCCTCTTCAAGCAATGAACTATTCATGCCAACTCCAGTGAACTTGGTGTAACACAAAACAGATACTTGGAATCGCCAAGTCACTTGAGAGAGAGGCCCATGCTCGGGAATGTGTGTGAGTGGCCCCAGCCAGCCACTTACTGACTTTTTGGAGACTCTAGACTTGACTTTTTTTTTTTTTTGTACCAGGGTTCAAGCTCAGGACTTTGTGCTTGCTAGACAGGCGCTCATGCTGCCGAGCCGTCTCCCTAGCCCTCCAGTCTTTCCTACATCTCTTGAATTCTGGTTAATTGAACAAGACTTTTCTGATACTAAGGATTGAGATCAGTATAAGAGATAGAACCCACGGAATCGTATGTGTGAAGTGACTTCGACCGAACAGTCCTTAAATCCTGTTTTTACTATATAGATCCTTTATTTTCTGCTCAGTGGCTTATCTGTAATCTGAAAGAAAAATCCTCTTATTAAGTACTTTTAGATGGGTACTTGTCTAAAAGTACTTAATCAATTTTAGTACTTTTATACAAGTGACAAAACTGTGCCATCTCTACTGTTTAGGTTGCACCTCATGACTCAGTCAACAAACTGAGTAAAGGTCTAACACAGCAGGCAGCACAAAGACTACAGAGAGTGAGAGATGAAACTCCTTTCCTATAGTTGTTCCTCCTTTTCTAAAAGGAAGAATTTTATATTCAAATCCTAATAATCCAGGAAAAAAAAACCATATTCACCAATGCAGGTACTATGCCAGCTATGTGCCAGGTACTGTGTTAATACATCTGAGAATACAGATGAAAAGGCCTTGACCTCAGGAAGTTAAAGTTCATGGCACTGCTGTCCAATAGGAATGCAATATGAGCCCACGTTGTAACACAAGAGTTTCTAGAAGATACACTTTAAAAACCTAAAAGGCAAGGAAAATTAATTGTAATAATATAGTTTAATTAATTCAATTTAGCTAAAAAGTGTCAGTTTATCAATATGAAATTTGTTAAGCCTTTTTACCTTCTTTTTGTTGTACTGTGTCATAGTTGCTCTTCTCTCATTGCTGGGACAAATACCTGACACCCAATTGAAGGAAGGAAGGTTTATTTAGGTCACAGTTACTGGAGGTTTCAGTCACACTCAGCTGGCTCCAAGGCAGAGGGGCACATGGCAGAGGGCAACCTTTCAGGGTGGTGGCAAAGAGCAAGAGCAAAGGGAGGGGTAACAGAGGCTCAGGCAGCCAGCTTCTCTTCCCTCCTTGCATTGAAATGCAAATTACCTGCCCCAAGGCAGATGCAGCATTCACACCCACAATAATTAATCACAAACTCCAGAAGCTGCCCCATGACTCCAGGAGGCGTTGAGGGGGACACCTAGACACAAAGCACAACATACTATCTTCAAAATTATGTATTTTACACTTAGGGTATTTCTCAATTTGTATTACACACATGTTAAGTTCTCAAGGCTAATGATTATGAGCTATGAAATGTAGGTTTACTTAGTTGTACTAACACAAAAATATTTCAATACTAATGATAATGAGTTCAGTAAGGTGAATACAAAGTTGGCTTAATCAGCAATAGGAAAGAGGAACTTGAAGGATGAATTGGACTAAACCAGCTTTGAAGGAAGCTAAGAACATTCTAGGCAAAAGGAATTGCTCAGATGCAATCTTTGAGATGTAGAAAGAAACCATAAGGAAGCCTGCATGTTGAACTTTGTGAAAGAACAGAAGAATGATAATATCAAGAACAGAAAAAAAAAATCCCAAAGAAGAAATCTGGTTTTAGAGGAAAGATAACTTGGAATTAAATATGTCAGTGTAAGGTACAAAAGACAGAGAAATAAGAAAATGGAGAAAGGATTGGAAGTTTAGCTTTCGGCATTAAAGGAGCTGGCAAGTTACATCTTCTGTGGAAGCCCTAATGCCTGAGCTTGTCAAGGGATACTCACTTGATGCGCTGAAGACCACAGTGGGTGATGGGATAGGAGTGGAGTAAATAGCAGCAGGGGAGTAGAGAATGAATATCAACAGTCTTCTGGAGAAGACCAAAAGTCATGAGGTGAAGCTCAGTGGTGAGGTCTGGGGGCCAATAGGAAAAGGAATGGAAGATTGAGTCAAAGAGGTAAAACATTGGAGAACTGGAACAGAGTGTGTTGAGGGGAGAATAATCTCAGAGGATCAAGGTCTGAAAGTCCAAAGCGACAGGTGGACAGAAGTTTCTTCAGTTGGCTTCTAGCAGCATTGTGGGCAGTTGGCAAATCAGGATTAAGGTAAAGGTGAAGGGCTCAGGTAAGCAGCTCTCATTTTACCATACATAGAGTTGTGTCATCAAAAACAGACCACATATGTGACATCAGTATGTCATCAGCTGTAACATTGAAGTTTTGTGTACATGCAATGATGTTCATAGGGTGACAAAACTGGCTTATGATATAGGCCTCAGAATGTATTATTGAACAATGTATGACTGTACTTCTACACACTGGTGGTTTCAGAAGAAATAACACTAGGAAAGAGGCCCCTGTCTCAAAGGGCCACAGTAGCTTCTGAACTCAGGGGAGAATTGGTACTGGGTACTGAGAGAGATGATGGTGGACTAACATATAATGTCCATATTTGTGGAACACAGTGTGATATTTCAACATGTGCATTCAGTAGGGCTCTGATCCAATCAGGGTAATTAGCAGTTCCCTTTCTTACTGTTATGTATGGAGCTTCAAGCTAGGACCTATTTTCTAGGTTCACTGTGCTGCAGAACTCCTGAAATTATTCTTCCATCCGGCTGTGTTTTGGTACCTGTTATCTAACTTCCCATTAGCCTTCCTCTACACCCAATCTTCCCAGTCCCCAGTAACCACTGTGAAACATTTAGACCGACTTTTAACTTTCAGACATGAGAGAAAACATGTGGCATTTGTCTTTGTTTTTTTCAGTAAAGGGGATTGAACTCAGAATACTCTGCTTACCAGGCAGGTGCTTATGCTGCTGAGCTATCTCCTCAGCCCACATTTGTTTGTCTGTGTCTGGCTTATTTAATCTGTCCCCTCTCCATTCATGTTGCTTGCCAATAACTGGATTTCATTCTTATTTATGACTGAATAAGATTCCATTATGTATAATCTTTATCCATTCACTCATTAATGAGTACATAGGCTGATACCCTATCTTAGCCTATGCTAAGATGCCACAATAAGCATGTGAGTGCAGGTATCTTTTAAAAAAAATTATTCATTTATTTTTGTTGCCAGGTATTGAACTCAGGACCTTGGGCCAACCGGGCAGGCACTTATGCCACTGAGCTATTTCCTTAGATCCAAATATCTTTTTTAGTATGTTGATTTTGTTTACTTTAATAAACTTGAACTGCATCATGATGTATTTAAAGCTTTTTGTCCATGCTGAGATCACATAAGGAGACTGATTCATAAGGACATGGATAGATAGATAGGTGCTTAGTCCGCTGAGCTTTTTTGCCAGCCCTTAATGTCATTATTTTCATTTTACAGATATCTAATTTGGAGTTTATTACTCCAATGCTCCTAAACTGAAGATGCTCAAGCAATAGCAATAGCTTGTTGAGAAATCACAGAAATCAATAATTAACTTTCAAGTATATTTTTAAAGATGTGAATTATTTCTTAGATCACTGACTCCTTGTTTTGATGTGTCTTCTACTATCTTATTCTTGTTTTTGAAGTTCTATAAATTAGATAAGTTACTATCATTTTGACCATTTTTAGAGACTCTCTTCATCATTTAATGGTTTGTAATGTACTCTGTATAAAATAGAAGTACTTTGACAATTAAATAAAATAATTCCAGGTTCACACACAAAAAAAATAAGGTCATGGAGTTTCTGTTTTCCACTTTTCACCTGGAATGCTGAAGCAGCAGTGTTTTTCTTGAGAGAACACAGTGGTTAGGAAGTTAGGCAGTGACCCTGTGTGGAGTCCGAGTTGTGAGCTGGGCACTCATTGCAAATGCTGGAATAAAACCAAACCAAACCAAACCAAACCAAACCAAACCAAACCAAACCAAACCAAACCAAACCAAACCAAACCCAACCACTTTAGAGAGCAGAAGTCTTTCAGCAGGTAAAAGGCTGGGCCATGTTCAAACAATACAATGATATTCTGCTGTGGAATGAGTCTGGTTTTTTAAAGAAATATTCTGCTCCATAGTACTTGTAAAAATGGTTGATCCTACTGTTTGGGTCTTAGTTCTGACAATTCCTGCCCCTTGTCACCATTAGAAGTTACTAATGATACGTACACAAATACTAGCAGCTAGCAGTGCATATGATAGGATGATCATAAACCAACTGTGGAAGAATAACTTTTAGTCTAGGTTTATCCAAAATGTTGGCTGGCCTTGTGGCTCTTCTATTTCTCCAACTTTAATCTGTGAACTTAGGTTGTTAACCATCCAGAAGAAAAGCCGATTAGTATCCTGCAGCATATGCCATTCACTTTGCCTTATTGGACTCAACTGATTTTAGTTGTTGTATGTTTCCATTTGTATTTCTGCTTTTCGCTTGTTATACTAAGGAGACTGTACGATATGTACACATGTGTGTCTGGTTTATTTCACTTATGAGAATATGTTCAAGTGGCATCCACTTCAGTATAAATGCTTCAAACTTATTCTTAATAGCTGAGTAATACTCCATTATATAGAAATACCACATCTTTTTTAACCATTCCTAAGTAACTACTTGTTTAGGTTTTTAAAAAGGTAAAAACATTCATTTAATATAAAAGAAGTAATAAAGGATAAATACACAAAAAACAAGACCTATTGAAAATGAAAAGTAAAATAGCAAATGCAGGTCCAACTATGTTAATAACATAGTGTTAATTTTTAAATGATTCATACAATCCAAAGGCAAGAAAACAACTAACATCCAGTTGTATGGTGTCTATATAACATGCATTTTAGATACAAATATTGAAAATAGTTTGGAAAGAAAAATATGGGAAAAGATATATCACATAAACAGTAAATGTAAGAAAGCACCTGTAGTTATATTAGTATCAGCCCGACCAAGCTCTAAAACAGAAAAAATAACAGACAGGCAGGCATTTCATGATGATAGAAAGATCAAAGTATTGGAAGCTGTTACAATTATAGTAAACAAAGCCCCAGTTGAAGGGGCCAGGAGGGGGTGTGTATGGGATAAGAGTAATCCCCTGGGATTTGCATCCACCTGGAACCTCAAGATGTCACCTTATTTACTGTATAATTTATTTGCACTTTGGATTCTCATATAAAAGGAACCATATAATATGTAAGCGTGTGTCTGATTTATTTAACCTAATATATTGTCTAAGGGTGCATTTAATTTCCTTTAAATACTTCAAATCTATTCTTCCATATGGCAGAGTAGTAATCTATGGTATGTAAATACCAACTTTTCCTTATCCATCATCTGTGATAAGGGTCATTTTCAAGATGTAGGTATTATAAACTGCATGGCTATAAACACAAACACAGGTGTATCACTTGCAATGCTATGTCTTTAATTCTTTTGGGAAGATACCCAAAAGAAGAGCAGCTAGGTCACATGGAGTTTTTGGTGTTAATGTCATTTGACTGATCTGTCTGATTTACATCATAGTTATGATGGTATATATTCCCACAAATTACGTAGTGGGAATTTTTTCTCAACTTTTTTTGATGATAGCCATTTTTTCTGAGCTAAGATGAAATCTCTGTGTTTTTCAGTTTGTATATTTCTAGTGGTGAGAGCTGTTGAACATTGCTTCATATATTTACTGGCCATTTGAACTTCTTTGAAGTAGCCTAGTTTTGATTGGGTGTTTTGTTCTAGGGGGAGTCTAATTTTTTTGAGGTCTTTATGTATTCTAAATATTAGTACTCTGAAGAGTAGCTGACAATTTTTCCCATTCTATTGGCTGTCTCTTCACTCTGTGGTTTCTTTTGTCGCATAGAAGCTTTTTAATATGCTTTAATTCCATTTGTTGCTTCCTGGTGTTATTTCTGAGGCAACGAGGCTCTGCTTACAAAATACTCACCTATATCTATGTTTTCAAGAATTAGGCATATTTTACCTTCCAGTATATTAAATGTTTTTGTTTTAATATTTAGGTCTTTGATCCGTTTTGATTTTATTGCAGGGTCTGGTGAGAGATGCAGGTCTAATTCAGTGTTCTGCATGTGGAAGGCCACTTTTCTCAGCACACTTGTTAAAGAGGCTATCTCTTTACTGTATATTTTTGGCTCCTTTGTTGAAGATCAGAATGAAATAAATGATACTTTTATTTCAAAAAGAGGTTAAAAATTCCGCCCTAAATTTATAAACTGAATATTGGAACAAGAATGATTTTTTTTTCATTATAATCTTGTGTTTTTATTTTTTAAAGAGAATAAAAATAAGGGCTAGCTAAATAGCTCAGTGGATTATAGCACCTGTAAGCAGGCACAGGGATTTGATCCCCAGGCCTGCCATGCTGGCCCTGCCCTTGGGGCATGCTGAGATGGCAATTAAGACTGGGCATGGTGGCATGAACCTGTAATCCTAGCTCTTCAGAGGCTATAAACAGGCAGATCACTATGAGTCTGATCTAGTAGTGAGACCCTGTACTAAATACATAAAAAAATAAAATAAAATAAATTAGTTGTTTCTGATATTTCCAGTCCTATGGATAACCCACTACTATTAGGGATTACTGAACTATATTGGAATATTTTGCTGAATTCATACACCTACAATATGTAAATGACAATGGAATACTCTTCTCTGACAAAACTAAACAAAAAAGTAGATACAAATGAATGACCATTTTGTATCTGTATTTTCAAAATAGTTAGGATAGATATACAGCTTCATTCTCTTAATTCAATGAATACAAAAAATTGTTCTAATAGTGTTTGTGGACAGGATATCATGTCTGCATCTTGTGCAATGAATAACCACTAAGACAACAATATGCAATGTACTTATTATTATAACTGTCCTCCTAATCAGTTTTGAAACTATCTCATTATTATTTGTTTCTCAATAAAATTATTAACCAACAAACAAACAAGAAAACAAAGAGCTGGGTGTGGTGGCATGCATGTGTAGTCCCAGCACTTAGGAAACTGAGGCAGGAGGCTCCTTGCGAGTTCAAGATCAGTCTGGGCTACAAAGTGAGCTCAAGGCCAACTTGAACTGCATAGTGAGACCCTCAAGAAACCTAAATAAATAAAAAACATAGAAAGAAATAGAAAAAAGCAACTATAGAATTCCTAAACAGTGTTAAAAGAAGTTGAATTCTATTGCTGAATGGAAAGTGAAAATAATTTACAAAGGTGAACTATTTCTCCTGGGATCTAGGTTAGTGGTATTTCTTAGCATACACAATTTCTTTGTATCCTGTCATGTAGGTACTGAAATCAGACTGTGGACCCTAAAGAATGTAATATCATTCTCCCTCCACCCCTTTGCTGTGGGGTAGGAGGGAGAAAGGAAGTCTTAATTGCCGGTGCCATGAGTAGGGGAAACCCACCGAAGAATGCATAATCTACTCAGTGAGAGGGAGGTTCACCAGTGTTAAGTAGGCAACCCATAAGTAGCATGACTGAGAAACTACCCTCAGGATGGGGGCAGAAGAGCTTGCTGCGTACCCCCATGTTTGTCTCTGGGAACATATGGCATTTATCAGACCCAAAGACCGCGTTAGCCAGTGGACTGAACCTATTGGTGCACCTTTTCTGATTATTGCTGTCTGTCACTACCTCTGGGGAAGAGGAACCGGAAGAATCCAGTTTACAGTAGGCTGTTACGGAGTTAGTGTAGATGCATCTATGAGGGAGAGTGGGAACCAGCCCCTCCTGAAAGGGTTTTTGAATTTCTTCATATTAGCCAATATTTAGTGTTAGAACTTAGTAACTCAGTTATTGTAGGAATTGTTACCTTTTTTTGAAGTTTAGGAAAAAGCAGTGTTATTAAAATCAGATTTTGCAAAGAACATACTGGTCTGACCTTGCAAATTAAGAACTACCATTTGAAAGATGTTAAAGTGTCGTCTCCTTTCACCCTGTAGAAAATGGTGAAAGAAACGACTTACTGTGACGTTTTGGGCATCAAGCCCAACACTACCCAAGAAGAACTAAAAAAGGCTTATAGGAAACTGGCTTTGAAGTACCATCCTGATAAGAATCCAAATGAAGGCAAAAAGTTTAAACAGATTTCTCAAGCTTATGAAGTGCTCTCTGATGCCAAGAAAAGGGAATTGTATGACAAAGGAGAACAGGAGGGTGGAGCAGGCGGAGGCTTTGGCTCCCCCATGGATATCTTTGATATGTTTTTTGGAGAAGGAGGAAGGATGCAGAGAGAAAGGAGAGGTAAAAATGTGGTGCATCAGCTCTCAGTTACCTTAGAAGATTTATATAATAGTGCCACAAGGAAATTGGCTCTGCAAAAGAATGTGATTTGTGACAAATGTGAAGGCCGAGGTGGTAAAAAAAGGAGCTGTGGAATGCTGTCCCAACTGCCGGGGTACTGGAATGCAAATAAGAATTCATCAGATAGGACCTAGAATGGTTCAGCAAATTCAGTCTGTGCGCATGGAGTGCCAGGGCCATGGAGAACGCATCAGCCCTGAAGACAGATGTAAGAGCTGCAACAGAAGGAAGATAGTTAGAGAAAAGAAGACTCTAGAAGTTCATATTGACAAAGGCATGAAAGATGGTCAGAACATAACATTCCATGGTAAAGGAGACCAAGAACCAGGGCTGGAGCCAAGAGATATTATCATTGTGTTAGATCAGAAGGACCATGCTGTTTTTACTCAATGAGGAGAAGATCTTTTCATGTGTATGGATATACAGCTAGTTGAAACTGTGTGGCTTCCAAAAGCCAATATCCACTCTTGACAACCGAACGATAGTCATCACCTCTCATCCAGGTCAAATTGTCAAGCATGGAGACATCAAGTGTGTGCTAAATGAAGGCATGCCAATTTATCGTAGACCATATGAAAAGGGTCGTCTAATCATTGAATTTAAGGTAAACTTTCCAGAAAATGGCTTTCTCTCTCCTGATAAACTCTCATTGCTGGAAAAACTCTTACCTGAGAGGAAGGAAGTAGAAGAGACAGATGAAATGGATCAGGTAGAACTGGTGGACTTTGATCCAAATCAGGAAAGACGACGCCATTATAATGGAGAAGCCTATGAGGATGACGAACATCATTCCAGAGGTGGTGTTCAGTGTCAGACCTCTTAATGGGGCCAGTGAATAATACCTCGCTGCTGTAGTGTGCAGTAGTGAGTGCGCAAAGGACTAGAATTATCATATACTCACTACTCACTATTGTTTTGTTTTAATATTCAATTATAGTAGTGTTTTAAAAGTTAAATGAAAAATAAACACAAATACAAAAGCTCCAACTTTGCCCTATATGTATGATGACTTCACTGTGGAAGATAAGTTTCATACCTGTAAAAAGTACCTAACCCTGGTGTCTGTTAGGCCATGCCTTGTAATTGATTTCAGTTGTATACACGGACAAGCTTAGACTAAAATGCGAGATACATGTGTTGACTTTAGTGTATGACCGTTCATTGTTAAGCTATGGATTAAAACTGTATTTGACTGGCAATCAGAAAAAGGAAACAGTTTGTGGAAGTGTTGGTCTGTCTATAGTTATTTGTATCAAGTGGGACTCATTGTGATGCCTCTGCATTCTACTGCCTCAATTATTACTTGAAGGTGGCATAAAATCTAATTTAGCCTGTGAGAACAATGATAGAAATGATACTTTTCTAAAGAAGGGGTTTATCATAATGTTGCTTCTTATGGGCCTGCATTGTTAGGATTGCAGTCCTTTCTGCTGTGCCATCTTTTTCAATATATACATATATATATATAAAATGGTTGACCACTCCTAGTTACGTTGTTTTTCCTTTCTCTTTGGACCATGATAAACACTTGAGTTGTGACTTCAGAACTGAGTAACTGAAATTAAAGTGAAGAGACTACATGGAAAGGTAATTTGCATGTGTAATATAAGAAGGTATTTCATAGGTATGTTACAGGCTTACTTTAACCTATTTGACTTAGTGCTCCAAAGTAACTATAATTTAATGGTAATAGTATAGCAAATTACGATGAATAACTTTACTTGTATGTTTAAAAGTCATGTTCACATGCTTGTTCTGGGTATCAGAATTTAAGCAATTGTTAAAATGTATGAATGTCTTAATATACTGATTACAAAGCAAAAAAAAAAATGTAATGTCATTTAATTCTGTTGTTTCACCTCCAGATTGAAACTTAAATAAGAATGTATTAGTTGAAATTTATTTATTCCTGCTGTCAAAATCTTTGAAAAATTTTTTTGGCCATTTGGCAGTTTAAATTACCTGAGTCTTATTTTGTTCAGACAAAATCTCATCATACAGATCCTGTAGGACTGGAACTCATTATATAGCCCAGGCTGGCCTGAAACTCACAGAGATCCTCCTACCACAGCCTACTGAGTAGGGGGGATTATAAACAGGTACCAGCATTTTTTGTTTTTTTTCAGTACTGGGGATTGAGCTCAGAACCTTATGCTTGCCAGGCAAGCACTTATTGTACTGAACAGTCTCCCTGGCCCAAATTTTTTACTTTTATTTATTTGGACTCATAGTGATCCATTTGTGTTCAGCCTCCCAAGAGCTGGGATTACAGGTATGCGCCACCATGCCCAGTCTCAGCAAGCCTTGGGGGTGGGGCCTGCACTGCACATCAGAGATTGAAGCCTGGCCACTGCACTCTGCGTAAGCAGATATTTTAATCCACTGAGCTATTTGGCTGGCCCTATGCCAGCACGTTTGGCTTGAATCTTTTTTTTTTTTTTTTTTTGCAGAACCTGGGATTGAACTCAAGCCCTTGCACTTGCCAGGAAAGTGCTTATTGCACTGAGCCATCTCCCTGGCCGCTTGAATCTTTAAAAAAAAAAATTAATTGTTCATCGTACTAGATATAAGCATACAAAATTGGTCAAAATATTAAAAAGATGAAAAAAATTAAGCATTAACTTCCATAGATCAGTAGAAATCATCAGTGCAATTATCCAAGCTATCTTGTATGCATGCGTATCTTCTTTATTTTCTCCTTTTCCTTGTCCCAGTTGTTCTTCTTAGAAAAACATCACAGCACAGTGATATATGTGCACCCACGTTTATGGCAGCACAATTTGTCATAGCTGAAACTGGGAAACAACCCAAATGCCCATTAACTGAGGAATGGATTAAAAAAGATGTGGTATGTCTATACAACAAAGTATTACTCAGCTATAAAAAAGATAAAGTTGAGGCTTTAATAGGTAAAAAGATGCAACTAAGGACTATACTCTTAATTGAAATAAATCAGACTTGCATGTGTAAGCATTGTATTGTCTCCCTAGTGTACAGACCAGAAAGAGTAAATACAACCTGAAAGGTACAAAGCCTACTTTGAAAGGGAAGCAGGGATGATTTTTGAGCTCATAGAGGGAATAAGTGACTACTAGGAGCCACTCTGGAGTCACAAAGAATAACATTTATTTGATTGGTTTTTTTTTTTTTTTTGGCAGAACCGGGGACTGAACTTAGACCCTTGTGCTTGCCAGGGAAGCACTTATTCCACTGAGCCATCTCCCCAGCCCCACAAAGAATAACATTTAAAGTTACTTCATATTTAATAGGAATCAGATGATAGATGAGCAGGATATAATAGGACTAGAAGGTTCTAAATTTCAATTTTTCTAGATAACTTTATTGAAAGTGTCATGAATATGGCCTAATAGCCATAGTTAGACTGGTTTTATCACTGGTCAAATGACCTTGCCAAGGATGTCAGTAAATATACTGGTGTCAGGCATGCTCGGAACCATACTCTTCCTTCATCCTCAGATTGGAGATTTAAAGTTACTGACATAAAATCATATACTGATTGAGCAAGTCATATACAATGTGAGCAAGTAAGAATGAAATAGGAGGAAAAGCAAAATCATGGCATAATAGAGCAACCATCCAAAATCAGTTCAACAGAGAAATTATGTGGTAATCAAATATCAGGAGACTGCAAATTAAAACAATAAGATGACACTCTATGCCTCAGTAAGATTGCTAAAATTAAAAGGACTAAAAAGAACTAGTGCCAGAGAAGTTATGGAGAATTGGAACTCTGTATTTCTATCAAGGATAGAAGCTGGCATTGCTACTTTGGAAAATCATGTGCAATATATACTAAACCAAACATGTACTTACTGCCTGGTCACAACAGTTTCAATCCTGAGTATATTACTAGTACCTAGGAGTGCTTATACCTTCCAGAAGACAGGTGCTAAAATAGTCATTGGACCTTTATTTAAAAAAAAAAAACTGCTACTTATCAGTAAATGGATGCAACTAGAGACCATGCTCTTAAGTGAAATAAATCAGACCCTTATGTGCAAACATTGTATTGTCTCCTTGGTGTGAGAATCTGAAAGATAAAACCTGAAGGTACAATAGACACTGGGAAAAGGGAATGAATCTGTTCAAAAGGAAGAAATTACTGACTTGAGGAGAAGGACAAGAGAGGGACAGGTGAGGGAAAGAGACATATCTATGTATATAAGCAGTGTAGTTTGGACAACTGTACTGTGGATTTCTGCTGGTTTATGGAAAAGAGCAGTTAATGCTTACTTTGTATTGTTGCCTTTTTCAATTGTTTTTCTCTTCTTAATTTCTTATATATAGTTTTTTTCTTCCAATTTTGCATGAATATATCTGGTAATATGAACAACTACTTTGAAGACGACACTGTGTATTAAAACAAGTACTGTGAGACTCATTATTTTGCTTAGTGAACTTCTGAATCATTCGTAATATTTTTGTTTTAATACTATTTTGTACTCTCTTTAAAAAATAACTTAGAGCCGGGCGTGGTGGCGCATGCTTGTAATCCCAGCACTCGGGAGGCTGAGGCAGGAGGATTGTTGTGAGTTCGAGACCAGCCTGAGCTACAAAGTGAGCTTAAAGCCAGCCTGAACTGCATAGCGAGACCCTGTCTCAAAAAGACAAAAAAAAAAAAAAAAAAAAACTTAAAAATTGCTACTAGTGGGATGGATAAATAAGTGGTGGTATATGATTCATAATGTTCGAATGCTACCCAGAGATAAAAGAGTGAGCTCTGTGTTGCTCAATGTGAATGATTTCACAGGCACAAATGAAGAATTGATTTCACAGGCACAAATAAACAATTTTACTTATATGAAGTTCAAAACAGGCAAAACTGACCTGCACTGAGAGAAGCCTGAAGACTCACATTTTAAGGGTTGTTGTCTGTGAGGGATATAAGGTCACTTTCTGTGGTTTTTAGAAACTCAGTGATTATCTGGGTGTTCACATACATAAAAAGTCAAGGGGCTGTATACTTCCACTCATCAAGATTTTACATATGTAGATGTATGTTTGAAAAAAAATGAAGACCTGAACTTAGATGCAGATCAGCACCTTTATAGGATAGAGAAGAACCCAAATGGCCACACACATGGAAATACTGGTGGGCGCTAATTTTTCACACACGTGACATGGGTAAACAACAGAGATGAAAGGCAGTGAGGGCTTAGGATTCCCACAAGCGTGGTGACAAGAATGAATAACAGATATTGCAATTCAGAGTGGACATTGCCTTCTGCAGCACTTTCATGTCACAGAAAACAAGATGCTACCAGGGAAAAACTAGCCATAAGTTGAGCATCTAGGGAAAGACTGAAAGAACTGAGGGTTTTCAGCTTGGGATGAGAAATAGCAGACTCAAAGAGGAACCATATTTTATATATATATATATATATATATATATATATATATATATATATATATATATATATATTCTGGAAAGTGAAGCAGAATTTGAGAGAAAAGCTGAAAGTAGCTTGATTTTGTTTCTCAGAGAGGATCTCCCCATGTAGTTCAGTGCGGCTTTGAACTCACAACGTAGTCCAGGCTGACCTTGAATGCACAGCAGCCTTCTTGCCCCTGCCTCCTAAGTACTGAGACTCCAGATGTGGGAATGGAGAGACAGAAAGAAGATTCTACATCTAAACTACAACCCCTTTGTTTTTAATTTTAAAAGACAAAAAGAACAAAAAAGTCTCCCAGAATAGATTCCACTGATGCAACAACTGTTATAAGTCACAGATCACGGTGAGCACAAAGTGCTAATATGGAATTCCACGAAGACTTGTTTGTATCTCTGTGAAGGCATCTTCTTCTTTACACTGGGAGGAGAGAGAGAAAAAGAGGAACACGTCCATAAGCAGCCCACTTTGAAATCAGTGAGTAATGGATATTACACAAACCCAACTGCCATCTGAGTCTCTAGAGGTTTTGAACACCTAGGTCATTGTCCATTACTTGAAATATTAATGTGTAATCAAACAAAAGGCAGGTGGAAAACCCACAGGCACTTTGACCTCATTTTATGCTGCTTAATGGCCTTTCCGTGTTTACATTTTCATATGCAATTAAACTTCAAGGGAGGTTACAAGTGGAAACAATGACTCGAGAACAGCCAGTGGGTTACCATGCAAGTAAGATCACAAGCAAATGGTCTACCCCAGATGGTCTACTGAGCCTTTAACAGGGAAATGCTTAAGGTACAGACCCTTCCAGTTCTTATTCTTTCCTCCTGCACTTGCAACCAAGCTCAAATGCAGTGGGAAGGGGCAATTCCAATGCGCCTTTGTTCTATAATAGCAGAACATCACTTTTCACTAAAGCACATGGGGACATAATTATTAGAGTGTTCCTCTTTTAAGACGTACAGCTAAAATTATTCTTAACAGTAATTACTGAAGCACAAAGAAATGACATCTCAGTTTAAAGTTTAAAATGTACATTTAAAAATATTCTGAGTGCTTTTTATAAAACCATTTAACCTTAGAGGTAGCATAAGTTATTCTTTAAGGAAAACACTAGATATTAGATATCTATTAACAAAAACTATGTACTTATGAAAACTCACATTAATAAAATCATAAATTATTCTTTAAGGAAAACACTAGACATTAGATATCTGTTAATAAAACCTCATTGTAGAAAAGATCCATAGAGGTTAAAAATTTGAAAACAAAAATAATAACTTGCACAGAAACTTGGAAAGATATCTAATTAGTAAATGTACACAGAGATGACCTTTAAGATCACCAAGCTAAATTTTCAATATCTAAGTAATGTTGTAAAGTTTATCGCACAGTGGCCTTGGAGTTTGACTTGAGAATCATTTTGTTACACATGCGTCAGGTCCTCGTGCTCAAGAAGGAAAAGATAAAAAAAAAAAAAGAACTTACTGACCCGCGTCTGGAAGGTTAGGTGGTAAGTTCTCACAAAAAAATAAAAGAGGAAATGGTCTGGAGACCACAGCTTCTCTAGAGAAGAGGCCGCAGACAGTCGGGAGTCTCACCTGAGTCGGCCAAGCTAGGGAGTGTGGGTCTTCGGTAGAGACCAAGTGAGCCTAGGGAGGTGCAAGGGTAAAATCCAGAGCCAGCTGACTGCCTGGTGCTCAGACAGCACCAAGAAAGCCAAGCCAGCCCCCAAGAAAGCCAAGCCAGCCCCCAAGAAAGCCAAGCCAGCCTAAACCTTTTAGTCCAGGCCTCCGCCGGAATGGACTTTGCTTCTTGGGAAACCTGAAAAGCAAAGGGTGATATCAAGTCAGCTGACCAGTTCATCCCGACTCTGAAGGGTGGGGCTGGGTTGAAATAAAAAGACCACAGGTGTTGTGCAGGAGGGCAGGGGTGATTACGGAGTGCCCTGGCTTCCTTTAACCGGAGCAGACAGACAAAATCAAGGGCTGCTTAATCATTAAATAACTCCAAATAAATTGATAAGAAGGATTGCATGTACTTATTCCCTGAAATTTCCTCTGGGTAATAAAGGAGCTTCTGCAAACAAGTAAGCTGAGAAGAGCTGTCACTGCTCTCCCCAGTAAACTGCACCAAGGCACAGTGCAGCCACAGCTCACAGCCACAGCTCACAGCCGCCCTCTCTCAGAGAACAGACGCTGATGTGGTCACTGAAGGGACAGGAGAGGGAAGCTGTGTCCATAGGAGTCAAGGGGAGGACTCACATCCCACAGAGTCTTTCTGAAGGCAAATCTCAGATGCGTCTCATGGATGAGATGCAGTGTTGGGAAGCCTGTTAGGGAAATTTCTGTTCTGGTGAGTGAGTTTGTTCAGCCCATATCTGATAGGTCCCAGTCATCCAAACAAAGTAAGCCTGATCTCATTATCATATTTTTTTTTTTTTGACTTTAAAAAACTTGTCCCTAGGTATGACTTCTCTTTAAACAAAACTACAAAGAAGCTTTTAAAAAATAAATTTTTTATGTCAACATTTCTGGCAGCATTAGCAAGGCAGCAGGAAAGTTGGCCACTGGGGACCCCTTCCTGGGACTGTTCTGCTCTTTCATGGCTCTGAGTCTTTTCTGTTTGTGGCGCTCTCTCTAGGGCATCAAGCCTTGCCCCAGCCATGCAATTAGAATTAGAGTGGGAAACTCTCTAGCTAGAGCCAGTTGGTGATGCAGCCAGAGGAAGCTTATAAAATTACAGATTGTATCTTGTAAACACACCCTTATGTGAAACACTTCCAAAGGTTCTTTTTACTTCTGGAATAAAATCCTAACTCTGTACCCTGACTTCCATACTCTTGAATGGTCTGGTTCTATTCAGCTTCTCTCCTCCTTTGTAGCCTCCCTTTTCTCCCTCTCCATCCAAATAAAATCTAAAATGTGCTGTCTTTCAGAAGAATGGCTTGAAAGAAAAGTGTCATATTTCTTTGATTTTACCAGTTTTTAAAACAAATCTGCCTCATTGCAAAAAGACAATACCATTTTTTGCTAGAGATTGATCAATGTAGGCAATAATTGTAGGCACAGAAAATTAAAAATTGAGTACAGACTGGCAGAAAAATATCACTGGAAACTGGAATCAAGATACCTGGAAAACAATAGCTTAGTGAAGAAGAATAAAAAAGCAGATTTCTAGGAATTAGGAGAAAGAAAAATGAGACAATATAGAGAAGCTAGAGAAATGAGCACAATATAAAAAAGCTAAGCCCATCTTCAGGGGAGATGGACCTGTTTCTATTAATTAAAGGAAATCCCAGAGGGGTCTGGATACTCCAAGGAGCAGCAACTGACAAGATGGGAAGTTCTAGCCCCAAGAAAGGCCCAGTAGTGTTGTAAGCTAAAAAAAAAAAAAAAAAAAAAAAAAAAATTACAATGGATTTTTACTCTGATAGTAACTGCTTCCACATGATTAGAGTTAGAGAAGAAACCCTGGGCTGTGTCCACCATATTTGAGATAGCTTAATCAGGAGCCATTTTGGGGAGAGGTTAATTATTTAAAGACTAAGCTATGGAACAAATACACATCAGGATTTTTTGAGGTCACCCCACCACTGTGGCTGGATGGGATGGGGCTACATGAGACCGCTGAACAGAGGGCTTGGGTTAAACACAGAGTCCTTGAGAAGTTTAAGCTCAGGAAAAGAAGGGCAAGGGGTCTTGCCTCTATGATCAGAAGCCAGGGCAGTGTGTGGCCTTTGGAGGAGGCCTGTTCTGGAATGTGCTGTCACTAAGTCCCATGGACTGCTTGGCCTGACTCCTCCCTGCTGTCTACTTCCAACACAGAGCTCAGTGTCCTATTTGCTTTGCTGATGTGCCAACATGATGAGGAATGCACCTGGCTTGCAAACTGGCCACGTCCAGACTGTACCAACAGGGTGATCTCTGGAGCTGGTCAGGGGTGCACCTCATAAATCCACAGGCCATAAAACTAGGTGGAGAAGACTGTAACTTAAGATACACAAGGGGACACAAAAACTGGGAATGGCTGCAGTGAATACAACTCTTGGGGACACCCGGGACCAACCACACCCATAAGGACAGGGAGGGCAGAACTCGGCATTCCCACACAAAAGCACGAATCTGGAAGCACAACAGCTCTTTGTAGTGACTCACAGTCTCCTTCCCATATCTGGAAGATTTCAATGCTATGGACGCTGGAAGGAAAATGCTCCCTCAAAAATGTGGAGCAAGCTGTCTGGAATCATTTCTGTTTTGCTACATTGCATTTCTTCTTCATTTTCTCTTTTTTGTTCTTCGTTTTTGAACCCTGGCCACCGTGCTCTGCCTAAGCAGGCGCTTTAGTCTGGTCAGCCCTTAGATTTTTTGTTTTTATTGTATGTCAATATCAAATTTGTCTTTCCCTTTATTATTATTATTATTATTATTTTATTTTTATTTTTTTTTTTTGTCTTTTTGAGACAGGGTCTCACTATGCAGTTCAGGCTGGCCTTAAGCTCACTTTGTAGCTCAGGCTGGTCTCGAATTCACAGCAATCCTTCTGCCTCAGCCTCCCGAGTGCTGGGATTACAGGCATGCGCCACCACGCCTGGCTTTCCCTTTATTATTGTTGCTGGGTTTTTGAAATTGTTAATAGCGTAATTGTGCTATTAACTGACTTACTGTATGCCAATGCCTGCTTTATCTTTGTGCCATCCACAATATGGCAATTAATTTTTAGAGAACTAGTTTTTGGGATGATTATATTGTGCCCTCCTCTCCCCAGATTAGTGGAGGTTGTGGGATCGCGGATCTTCAGAGGTAAAGGCCTATTGATATCCTTACCCAGAGAACATCACCAAAGAGGAGATGTGAACTAAGGAGATCTTTATACTAGCAGCAAAGTCTTGTTACTGTAATTGACCCCGAATGCTCATCACAACATGATGTAGCATAATGTAACATAGCATAAGAAAAAAAGACAACATAAAGCAGAACCATGAGAAAACAAGGCAATAAATGGTTCCCAAACTCCCAGCTTCCCCAAAGCTGATCATTGAAGCAACGAGAGGGAGGAAATCAAAAGCTAAGCATCTAAATTAAACAAAATGATAAAAAAGACAAAAAAAAAAATACCCGATATAAAATAGAACAGTAATTTCTAAGAAAGCTCAAAGACGATACTGTAGATTATCTAGTAGATTAGCTACTAGATAATCTAATAGATTAGCTACTAGACTTAATAAAGAAAATGACTAGCAAGTTTACTGAGGACACTAATAAAAAACTAGTTCAACTAGACAAAATGGTGTATCACATGAATGCCCAAGTTAGCAAAGACTTAGAGTCCATGCGAAGGTACCAAAAAAATCCACAAGATAAAAATTCTAGCGAAAGTAAAGGCAGAACTAATCAATGTGAGGAAAGAATGTCAGAGCTAGAAAACAGATTGACAAAGGAGATCCTACACTCAGAGATACCTTAAACACAAGAGAACACACTACATAGACCCAAGAGCTGTTGGTTGATGGCAAGAAGCCTACCTAAGATTAAGCTGAATTATTTACACCATGAATTAGCAAGAATGATACAAAAATCCACTTATAGAAACTGTAGCATGAATTCTTTCCAAGGGTAGGGGAGGAATTGGATGTAAAGAGAAATGATGCCTATAGAACCTCAGATAGCCATGCTTAGAATAGAACTTCTCCACACATGATCCTAGTCAAAATCCTGGAAGTCCAAGACAGAGACAGGATCTTAAAAGCTAATGGAGGAAAAAGCCAAATTATTTATAAATGTAAAAGTACTTGAAACATAGCAGAATTCTTAAGACAAATTTTAAGGTCAGGAGAGCTGGGAGTGAAGTGTTTCAAGTCCTAAAAATTAACTTCCAGCCTAGACTCATATATCCTGGAAAACTATTAAAATTGATGGAAAAATAGACCTCTTCATAAAAAGAACATTTTAAGAAATTTATGACCACCAAACCAGCACCCCCCAAAATCCTCAAGGAGATCCTGGAGAGACACAATAAAGCCAACAATACCTAAGTGTCTTAATGTAATGAATATACTATGTAAGTTGAGCAGTTAAGTGAGGAGAGGAGGGGAGGAAACTGCAATAGTAAAATAATACAAGAACAAAAATGAGTCAGTACTTTTCAGTAATAATTCTTAATGTCACTTAACTCGGCTTCCCAATCAAAAGACAGAGATTGACATATTGGATCAAGAAGAAAACTCAATGCTATAGTATACACAAGAAATACATTTAGTTAAAAAAGAACATCATAAACTAAAAATCATAGAATGGAAAACAATATTCTATGGAACAGGATAAGCAGAAGTAGCAATTCTATTTTCAGAGAAAGTGGACTTTAAGCCAAAACTGATTGGAAGAGCCAAAGAGGGTCATTATGTATTTGTAAGTGGAATAATTTAACAGGAAAGAAGATAATAATAAATGTATATGCACCAAACACCGGCACACCCAACCTCATAAAAGAAGTACAACAAAGCATGAAAGATCAGATAAGCATACACACAATTATAATGAATGTTTTATTTACTTTTCTCACTGGTGAGACAAAATACCTAATGCCCAAAGTTGAAGGTGGAAAGGTATATTTGCCTCACAGTTTGTAGAGGTGTCAGTTCATAAGTGGCTGGCTCCAGGGCAGGGTGGCCTGGCAGAGGGACATTGCAGAGGAGAAACAGTTTATGGCAGACAGAAGACAGCTAATCAAGCAAGCAAAGGGGCCATACCAATGTCCTGCTGCCCCTTTTATATTGTATCTAGGTTACTGGGATTAAGGTAGTGACAAACCAATGAACAGACTGTAATCCCACCACTTGTGAGGCTGTAAACAAGAGAATAAGTACGAGTCTGATCTGTGTAGTTGGACCCTGTAGACCTTGCTCTATTTTTTTTTTAAAGCATGATATTGGCACAAAAGCAGACATATAGATCAGTGGAACAGAATGGAGGATACAGAAATACATTCAGCCATCTGATCTTTGATAAAGGGGATGAAAATATACAATGGAAGAAAGATAGCTTTTTAAACAAATGGTGCTGGAAAAGCTGCAATCTATATGCAAAAGACAATATAAATTTGTGCTCTCATCATGAATGAATCTATAATCAAAATGGATCAAAGATTTAAATGTTAAAACAGAAACAATCTGCTGGAAGATAAAATATGTAAATCTCTTCAAGTCAGGCATAGGCAAAGACTTTTTGAATAGAATCCAGTTACATAAGAAATAGTACCAAGAATCAACAAATGGGATTATATTTAATTAAAAAGCTTCTACTCAGCTTATGTAACAGCTGATAGAGTGAAGAGGCTACCTACAAAATGGTAAAAAAAAACTTGCCAGCAATTCCTGAGGCAGAAGACTGAAAAAAAAAGCTTCTTTTTCAAAAAACACCCAATTAAAAAATAGGCTACTGACACGAATAAGCATCTCCGAGCAACAGAGGAATTAAAATAATAGTGAGTGAAATGCCATTTCACTCCAAAAAGTATACTAGTGAACAGCTGAGAAAAATAAATCCTTTTATGTTGCTGGGAATGTACCCTTGTACAAGTCTGAAAAAGTAATCAGTTTGGAGACTCCTGAAAAAACTAAAACTAGAAATTCCACTGGAACTAGGTATACCTAGAAGATACCTAGGTTAAAGACAGCATATTAAGTGCTAAATATACCCATGTTTGTGGCACAACTCCTGGTAACTAAAGGATGCATCACAGGTACATGGATAAAGAAGATGCATTTATACATGAAAGAGGACTAGTGTTCTATGAAGAAGGAGTAATCTGAGTGATTTATTGGAAAAAGGATACAACCTGATGCAATAAGGTTAACTCAAATAAATCAAACACACAAAGTTAAAAATCTTACATCTTCCATTTAGTAATCTAAAATACAAATAATTTAAAAATCAAAATGAAAGATAGATAGTAAGAAACAGGGAGATAGACTCTTTTTTTTGTTTGGCAGAACCAAGGACTGAATTCAGGCCCTTGCAGCTGCCAGGGAAGCGTTTATTCCATTCAGTCATCGCCCCAGCACCCTGAGATAGACTTTTTTTTAGCAGATGGGAAAGGGGAAGTGGGAGAAGGATAGAAATCATTGTGGAGATTCCTTGAAAAACTAGGACTGGAGGTCCCATTTGACCCAGCTAATCCCCTTTTGGGTATCTTCCCAGAAGAATGAAAAGTATCACACCGCAGCAATACACATGTTCATGGCAACACAATTTGTCATACCTACATCTTGGAAATGACACAAATGCCCATCAACCAAGGCATGGATAAAAAAGTAGTCTTTCTTACTGAGTAGTATGGCAGTACTACTCATCCATAAAGAAGGATAAGCTGGACATTTTTATAGGTAAATGGATGCAACCTGAGACCGTACTCATGAGTAAAATAAACCAGATCCATATGTACAAACATCATATTTGTCTACCTAGTGTGAGAGGCTGAAAGAGTAAATAAACCCAAATAGTTATACTACTAATTTCTCTTAGTTCATTGAAAAGAAAAGTTTGTGCCAATATTGTTCAGACAATTGAATGCCTAGATCTTGCGCTCTGAGTAACTAATTTAAAGATCACAATAGATAATTACTAACCATTGCTGCCCTCTTAATATCGTTTGAATTTTTTTATTTTTCTGTTTAAAAAACAGCTTCCTTCCTTCCCTCCTTCCTTCCTTCCTTCCTTCCTTCCTTCCTTCCTTCCTTCCTTCCTTCCTTCCTTCCTTCCTTTCTTTCTTTCTTTCTTTCTTTCTTTCTTTCTTTCTTTCTTTCTTTCTTTCTTTCTTTCTTCTTTCTTTCTTTCGTAAAATTGGGGATTGAACTCAGGCCCTTATGCTTGCCAGGGAAGTACTTATTCTGCTGAGCCATCTCCTTAGCCCCCCCCAAAAAAACAGCATATTTTTTAAATCAAAAGGAATTTACAGATGATCATGTTCATTTTTTAAAACTTATCTATGAAGAGACTTAAGATCTCATAAAGCAAAATGATTTGCTTAAGTTACACCCATCAAGCACTGCGGCTGACAAAGTAGAGAAGCAGCTTCTTATAGCCATGATGATCACGTTAATGGCAAGATGACATAGAAAAAGGAAAACACAAATGCTTGGAAAGCAGAGTATTAGGCACTGATAAGTGTCAGATGCACTGACTGGAATATGCTACATCCAGTGACTGTATCCTTTCTTCTCTACTGATTCACCAAATGCATTCTGACTAACCATTTCACAGGAACAGAGAAGTTAAATGACATAGTTATTCAAAGGCATAGTTGATAGTGGAATGCAAATTTTCTTTTCTCAGTGGACATAGCCCCAGTTGTTTTACTTGAAGAAATAAAAATTTAGACAGCATGTTCAGAAGGAAAACATAAGTAAATGAAAAATATGCTCAAGAAGATCAGCGTTCAGTGGTCATTAGAGTGTATGACTAATGTAAAATTGGGTATTTCTATGACATTTCTAAGGAAGATAAGAAAGTGTTAAGATTTAGAGTTCTAATCTTCCCATGGAAACTCATCATCTAATATGGTTGCACTTCAGGTTTCTTGCTTGCAAAGAGAAAGACATTTAATACCAAGTATATAGAATTAGGGGAGATAAAGTAATTCTGAGATAGGCCTAGCTCTCTGGGATTTCACACTTTTATTAAGATCAAAAGATAGCATGAGGTGATCAGAAAGGGGGGCAAAGGTGTGGACAAGAGGCTTTCTGGATGGCCAGAGGGTGGCGGGGTGTCACAGTGTCTACACCGTAGAGGGAGGCAGATGGAGGCAGAAGGGGTCTGTCTCTGAGCAGGTATACATTGGCCAGAGGACGAGCTCTCTGGAAATAGTACTGGGGTAATTATAGCAGCACTGTGGAAGAGACTCCAGCTAAAACTTCTTCCAGGGGCAGCAGCAGAGGCTATTAGAGTCTCTCAGAGGCAGAACTGAAGTCCACTGGTAACTAATATCCTCAGTGATTGGATGAGGGAAAAGGAGGGGGTTGAGCAAAGGAGGAGCTGCATGACAACTCTGCAGGCTGAGCCTGGAAGATAGAAGAAGGCTTCAGTTGTAGGTTTGAAGATGCCAGAGGGAGAACTGGTGTGGGGGGCAAGGTGGTACTCATATTTGATTTGAGGCATTTCAAGATGTTAACAGCGGGTCAGCCGGATAGCTCAGTGAACTAAGCACCTGTTTAGGCAAGCACAGGGACCAGAGTTTGAACCCTGGTACTACATGCTGTGCCAGCCCTGCCCATGGGCACACTGAGCTGGCCACTCAGTCTGGGTGTGGTGGCACACACCTGTAATCCCAATTCTCAGAAGGCTGAAAACAGGAGGACCACTATGAGTCCGAGCTGCGTGGTGAGACCCTGTACCAAATACATTAAAAAGAAAAATATTAGCAGCAAGTCTTAAGTCAAAAATTCATCAAGGAGGTGGAGTGAAGGACTAGGGGCTGAAACTGAGGCAATTGTAGAGTTGGGAAGTCACCCATATGAGACGGACCACTGATAGCGAAGGAGGTGGGAACTCTGAAGTGACCCACCTAGGAGAGCCACCCATCCTCTCCCCTGGGCACTCACGATTCATCTCCCAGAATGAAATGAGTCTTTGGCAGCTGAAGGAAGCTGACAGCTGCTGACACAGTACTGGCCCACACGGTACTTGGAGCTAACGATGGTGAGTGGACAATCCATCTCAGTGTCCTATCGCATCTCCCTCCTGCTCACTGATAATACAACACACTTATGATCATACATACAAATAACACATAAACATGTAAGTCGGGCATATAACTCGTGATAATCTCATAGAAACTGTGATTCAGACCACCATATCTGAGGGTGGAATAATCACGTTGGGAGCACATGTGTTGAACAGGTCTGCCTATGAACTGGAGCAGAGCATCTACATATAGTAGTAGGAGCACAGGTCAGTGAGAGGGAGCTGGAAAACAGGCCAGAGGAGACGTGGAGCCCTGAGTCGGTTCCGAGTATGGGCCTGGTCATCCCGCAGGGCAGCTGATGTCTATCGGGTGGCTGTGCAGCCCAGAACTGCAGGTCTGCTGCAGAACTTTTAATTCGTCTTGGTACTTGCATGTTTTTCTTTTTCAGTGAGGGGTTTTACTACTTTCCAATTTGATACTTCCCTCATTCAAATTCTTTAAATTGTCCTACCTCCTCTTTTAAACTTCCCCTCATCTAGAAGACAAAGTCAGGAAACATTTGAAAAATTTTCTCTCTTCTCTAATTTGTGCATTTTTGTTGTTGCCGAATGACACCATACTATTTTATGAGTCATAAGGCTTTTCTTATGAATTATTTCATGTCAATGGGCATGAAAATATCAACTAAATATTTTAATATGGTGATTTGAGACACACAGAGAGGTGATATAACTAGCCCAAGATGCACAGTCAGTGGTAGACCTGGACTAGAAACCCTGGCTTTTCTCTAATACTAAGGCGAACACGTTTTACTGTATTAAATAGCAATAATGGAATCGAAGCTCACACTTGAATACAAAACATAAAGGGGCAAGACTAAGAGAATCTCCAAAATATATTTCATCATTGTCCTTGTTAAAAATGATTTTCTTTACATTTGTTTGAAAGAAATGTATCTTGTTTGAAAGAGCTTACTGTGTTTGAAAAAAATCTGACAGTACAAAGCAAGTCACTAGTCTTATGCACTTTACATAGGTAATTACTGACATGAGTTTAATATGTATTTCTGCCTCTGGAAAAGTAAACACTAGTATTGTTTTTACTTTGTTAAACAAGTAATAGGTAGTTTAAAAGTAAAAAAAAATATTATCCTACTATGTGGAGATGAGGTTTATATTGTATTTCTTGCTAGTCTATATACAGTATTAGGAGCACGGCCAGTGAGAGGGAGCTGGAAAATGGATATAAGGAGAATGTGGAGAGCCCTTGGTCAGTTCTGAGTATGTGCCTGGTCATCCTCAGGGCAGTCATATATATTTAACATAATTTAGATTTAAATGTATTCCAGTTATTTTAAATTAACATATACATATTTTCTTATGTTAATTTTATGAACAATATTTTAAAGTAGCATATTTCTTTTAATTTTATGAAAAATATTTTTTAAAATAGCATATTTCTTTAATTAGAGGTGGTACCATAATTTAATTACCATTCTACTTTAAATTTACAAGCTATTCTTATTTATAATTTTGAGATAAACTGTTTATTTCATAAGATAAGGTGCTTTTTATTTTCTAGTTTTATATATTTCCTTTACTGACATTTTAAGTATCTTTATCTGGACTAGAAGATGCAGGACCAACTCCAGATACCTTCAGCCACCTTATATTTGAGAAAAGGGCCAAAAAAAAAAAAAATACACTGGAAGAAAGATAGTCTCTTTAATAAATGATCCTGGAAAAACTGGCTATGCACATGTCATAAATTAAAATTTCACTCATATTTATACCATGCACTTAACTAAATTCAAAGTGGACCAAATATCTAAATGTTAAAACAGTTTCATTAAATCTGCTGGAAGACAGACTAGATAAAACTCTTGAAGTCATTGGTGCCGGCAAAGACTTTAAGAATAGACCCCCAGTTGCACAGGAACTGCCACAAAGAATCAAAAGCTTGAATCTCATCTTGTTAAAAACTTTTGCATAGCAAAAGGAATCAACAACAGAGTGAAGAGACAACACACAATGTAGGGAAATTTGTTTGCTAGCTGTTCCTCAGACCAAGGTTTATTGTTGAGAATATATAAAGAACTCAAAAACATCAGACCTCCAGAATCTAAAGACCCAACCCAAAAATGTGCATTAGTTTTGAATACACACTTCTCAGGTGAAGAAATACAAACAGCAAGTAGATATTTGAAGAGATATACATCACTCATCATTTGAGAAATGCAAATTAAAATAACACAGAACTCCTTCTCACCCAGAACAAATGGTTATCATGAAGAAATCAACAAGTAACAAATGCTGGAAGGACTATGGGGGAGAGGAACACTTCTCCACTGTTGGTGGAAATGTAGACTGGTACAATAACAGTGAAGATCAGTGTGGTGATTCCTCCAAAATCGAGGACGGGAGGTCTGATTTGACCTGGTGATTCCCCTTCTAAGGATTTGCCCAGAAGCATTAAAAACAT
This sequence comes from Ctenomys sociabilis, assembly GCA_004027165.1. Taxonomy (NCBI): domain Eukaryota; kingdom Metazoa; phylum Chordata; class Mammalia; order Rodentia; family Ctenomyidae; genus Ctenomys; species Ctenomys sociabilis. The sequence goes on from PVKA01010425.1 coordinate 50,330, forward strand.
CATAGCACAGTCATCCACGTGCACCATGTTTATAGCAGTACAATCTGTACTGACTACATCTTGGGAACAACGCAAATGCTCATCAACTGAGGGACAGATAAAAAAGATGTGGTCTTTTTATGCAATGGAATATTACTTATCCATAAAGAAGGATAAGTGGGAGATTTTTGTTGGCAAATGAATGCCACCTGTAAGTGAAACTAGGGACAAATGTAGAAATGCTGTATTATCTCCCTAGTGTGAGAAGCTGAAAGATTAAATATAATCCCAAATGTACAGTAGACATTTTAAAATGGGAAGGAACTTCAAAAGGAAAAAGAAACAGATTTAGAGGAATGGGGAAAAAAGAAGGAAGGGAAAACAAAAGGAAAAATATATATATATATATGATAGTTAAGATAATTATGCTGCTGATTTTTCTTAGTTGGACAATTAAATGCTGATATCTCATACTCTGAGTAAGTGATTTGAAGATAACAACATGCAGTGTATTGACCATTTTTACCCTCCTATCATATTGCTTTGAAATTTTGTTATTTTATTTTTATGCTTTTTGTTTCATTTTCTTTAAATAAAAGTTAAAAAATATCTTTTGAAGCAGAGAGATAAGGTGCAAATTAATTATTGCATCTTGTCATTTGGGCCAGCAGCTTACATGTCCTGAGCCATTTATACCAAAGGAATCATGAAAGGAATAATAACAGTAAGTGTGATCTCTGGCTACCCCTTAGTGCCATCTGTTTAGTAAAACATTAATGAGCTCATAATTTTGCCCCATGAAAAGAGCTTTTCATTACAGTTCTCTTCTTTGTGTCTTTGCTCTTTTGATTCTACCGGCTTGCTGTATTCTTTGAACATACTGTCTATGCTTTTGAATAGCAAATGAGCTCTCTGGCTTTGAACTGATTTATCCATTACAGTAGAAAAACAATTATAGAAAAGCAAGCATTCCTCTAAGCTTTGGATGTTGCACTGAGTAGAGGATAAATAGGACAGGACTTGAAAGTTTCTTTAGTTTGTTTAATTAAGATGCATGTTCACAAAGTGAGTACTAAACTACTACCCAAAGATTACAAATATAACAAAGACAATAAAATGATCAACCTAAATAGTCAAAGAAATTACATAATAAGTCAAATAAAACAGTTGTTTAACATTAGTTTGGACTCGACCATGCCCCCTGACAATAAGACTTCCAACTCTGAGCTGGCTGCACAGTTTTCTTCCACTTGGCACAACAGAGCGTCAGGGAGGCAGGTCGGGGCAATGCCTGGAGAGCCAGCAGACCTGGGAGCAAGGGATGGACTTGCCGGCAGCTTCAGAGATTCCAGCGTTCCCCTCTCAATGTGACTATGAGAAGCACTCACAGGAGACTGCTATGGACAGGGAGTGGCTTAGAGATGTCCCCGAGCAGTTTTAGCTGAGCCCGGGAAGGACCCAGGCTACGCTGTCCACTGGGAGAAGCCAGGCCTTGGGAGCGTAACATCAAGTCCGACAGTCTCCTGAGCCACTCCTCTGGCTCACATCCAGCAGCAACGACCAGAGGGCTGCTTTCCTTTCTCATCCTCCGGTATAAGCAAGGATGTACCTTGGCTTGAACAGTGACCATAGTCGGGGGTGAACGGAGAGAAGGGTTTCTGAGGTAGGGTGGGCATCACACAAAGCTGCTAGCTATAAAGTGGGGTGGAAGAGATTGTGATCTGCAGAATTCCGAGACCTCAGGGCCTCAATGCAGATCATTCAAAAACAGTGGAATTTTTTCTTTGAATCAATTTTTCTGGTTTTCCTATTTTTCATTACTTTCACTTTCTTTTATTGGGTTTTTGGAGAGTATGGTGTTTTTCACCCCTTTGTGACATTTTTCTTAGTTTCTATTTTCTCCTTTTTAGTCCTCTCAACTTTTTTTCTCTTCATTTTTTTTTTTTTTTAATGTATTTAGTATGAGGTCTCACTATACAACTCAAACTCTCAGTGATCTTCCTGTTTTCAGCCTTCCCAGCACTGGGGATTATGGGCATGCACCCCCGTACCTGGCTTCAGTGGCTGGCTCAGTGTGCCTGGGGGCGGGTCAGTGCAGCATGATTCCGGGGAATCGAATCCCAGTCCCTGTACTGGCCTAAGCAGGCACTTAACCCACTAAGCTCTCTTGCTGGCCCTTTTCTTTAATTTTTCTTTTTTTAATTTTTCTATTTTATCTTTTTCTTGTCCATTCTTTTCAGCAGCTGTTCTCTAACACTTTTAATTTTCTTTTGCTCCCCAGTAGGATCCACTGTCTCAATTTTTCTCTCCTCCTTCTCATCTTTCATTAAAACTTTATATTTTCTTCATTCTTCAGTTCTCTACCCCCTCTTAAGATTGATGAATCTTTAGATAGTTGGTTCCTGTATGCTATTACTGTTAAATACCGTTCTATTGGTAATAGAGGTGGTAAAGTTCCATGTCAGGCAAGCACTGTGCCACCGAGTTACATCCCCCGCCCTTAGCTTGTTCCATTTCATAAACTTTAGCTGTATAATGGTTTTGGGAGTATGACCATTTTCATAATGTTAGTTCTTCCTACCCAGGAGGAAAGAATATCTTTCCATTTTCTGAAATCCTCTTCAATCTCTTTCCAGAGTATTTTAATTTTCATTGTATAGGTCTTTTACTTCCTTTGTTATATTAATTACTAAGTATTTCATTTTTTGGATGGTACTGTAAAGGGTGTTGTTTCTCTAATTTCTCTTTCAGTGAGTTTGTTGTTTGTGTAGAGGAATGCTAAATCAATTTTTGGGTGCTGACTTTGTACTCTGCTATGCTACTGAGCCTGTTTATTAATTCTAAGAGTCTCTTGGTGGAGTTTTTTTGGGTCAGACATGTAGAGTGTCATGTCACTTGCAAATAATGATGATTTAATTTCTTCCTTTCCAATTCTTATTATTTTTATGTCTCTCTCTCTTGTTTAACTGCTCTGGCTAATGTTTCCGAAACTATATTGAATAGGAGTAGTGACAGTGGACATCCTTGTCTTGTACCTGATTTTATAGTAAAAGCTTTTAGGGTTTTTTTTCATTTAGAATGATGTTGGCTGTTGGTTTGTTACAGATGGATGTTACCAGATTGAGGTAACATGCATTTCAGTGACTTTATTAAAACCTAGGTGATGTAATTGTTACTATTAATTTTTTTCCTTGGATGCTATTATCTAGGTTGCTTTCATGTCATTAACATAATGCAGCCCATTCCCAGAGAACTGGGTACTGGACCACATGCAATGCAGCCTCCCCTTCCAAATAAATAGAGGTGGCCAATATTCAGCTGTGCCAACAGGGCACCACTGAGAAGCAGATATTAACTTGAAGAGGTCTCCATGCTAGCAGCAAACCTTTTCACTATAGCCAACCCACAACCTTTAACACGAACAAACAAAATATGAAAAATGTAGAAGCATGAGAAGACAAGGGAACAAAAGGCCTCTCACAATTCTCAGCTTCCCCAAAGCTGATCCTTGAAGCACTGATATGGAGGCCTCCTAGCCAAATGATTCAAGCACCACACGTCCAAGTTATTCAAAAGAATAACAAAGGAGATGATAGATAAGACAGATCATTAAGGTACTTGGCATGCTGAATGATATAACTAAATAGATAATAGAACTAATAAACAAATGATCAGTGAGTCCACAGGAGATGTTAATAAAAAGGTAGCCAAGCTACACAAACTGATAAAACACATGAATGACCTATATAGGAAAGAATGAAAGTCCATATCTACCAAATAGATATTCAGGAGATTAAAAATTCTGTGGAAAAATATAGGTAGCGATATCTGGGTGTAGTGGCGCATGCCTATAATCCCGGTATTTTGGAAGCTGAGGCATTATTCCCATGAGTTTGAGGCCCGTTTGGCCACATAGTGAGTTTAAGATCAGCTTGAACTACATGGTGAAACTCTGTCTCAATAAGCAACAACAACAAAAATGAACCACAAAAGGTGGACAGCAGTGTTGCCCAATGTGAAGTCCAATACTAAAACACTATTTTAAAAGCTGTTAGGGAAAAGCAAGGGATCATTTATAAAGGGAAGCTCATTAGAATTACAGCAGTTTTCTCAGCACACAGGCCAGGAGAATTTGGAGTGAAGTGTTTCAAGCCTTAAAAAAAACAATATACAGCCTAGACTGATATATCTTGACAAACTTCCTTTAAACATGCATAAAAAAGATAGTTACATGAAAAAGGGAACCTAAAGAAATTCATGGGCAAGCCAGATAGCTCAGTGGGTTAGAATGTCTGCTTAGGTAGATGCAGGGGCTGGGGTTCAATCCCCAGCATGCCGTGCTGGCCTCACCCACGAAGGTGCACTGAGACAGCGATTGAAACTGGGTGTGGTGGCACATGCCTGTAATCCCAGCACTTGGAAGGTTGAAAACAGGAGGATCACTATGAGTCTGGTCTGTGTAGTAAGACCCTATACTGTACTGAATACAAAAAAAAAAAAAAAAAGAAATTCATAACCACCAAATGAATACTCCAAAATACATCTCAAGAACATCCTCAAAAGATGCAATGAAGCTAACAATGGCAAAATGTCTAATAGTATGCTCTTCTTTTTAGGAATTTGAGGTGCAGCATAAGATTGCTTATTTGGGTGCATTCTGTTTTCTTGATGTGATAATTTATTGCTATGAATTTTCCTCTTAAGACAGCTTTCATTGCATCCCACAGGTTTCAGTAAGCTGGTTTTTGTTTGTCTGTAAATAGTGTTTGATTTCCATCTGTAACCCATTGATTGTTCAGGAGAGCATTATTTAGTTTCTGTGTGTTTATAGAATTTTTGCTGTTTCTTTTCTCTCCATAATTTCCAGTTTCATTGCACTATGGTCAGACAATGCGTACTGGATAATTTTGGTTCCTTTGCATTTACTTAAGCATGTTCTATGTGCTAGCACATGATCTATCATGGAGAATTCCTATGTGCAGCTGAGAAAAATGTATATTCTGATGCTGTTTGGTGGAAAACTCTGTATGGTCTACTAAGTCCATTTCTCACAAATTCAGTTTAGTTCTGTTATATCTTTGCTCATTTTTTGCATAGTGGATTTATCTTTTTTGCATCAATAGGATGTTAAAGTCCTCTAATTATGTTACTTCTCATTTGATCTTTCATGTCTGTTGAAATTTTCTTATATTCAAAAGGAATCAAAATCAGTAACTCTTAGAAGGTTAAGAACAAAGAGCAGCAGAAAGGGAGAGAAAAAAGTTTTGGAGAAAAATTATGTCTAAAAAATATATTTGCAGGGCTGGGGAGATGGCTCAGTAGAATAAGTGCTTCCCTGGGAAGCACAAAGGTCTGAGTTCAATCAAAACAATATTCTTATATAATTAGATACTCCTACATGGGGTGCATATATATTTTTGTTATCTCTTCCTCTTGCAGTTTTCCATTAACGAGTATGTAGTGATCTTCTTTGTCTCTTTTAATCACATTTGGTTTGAAGTTAACATTGTCAGCAACAAGAACAGCTATCTCTCCTTTTTTCTGGGTTCCTGTTAAATGAAATATTGTTTCCATCCTTTAAGATTCATTCTATTAGGTTTGTTTTCATTACATGTGTTTTCCTGTAGGCAGCATATTGTTGGATTTTGTTTCTTTATCTTCCAGCCTACTTCTTTTGATTGGTGAATTGAGGTCATTTACATTAATAGTTATAATTGATATGTATTGGCTTATCTTTGTCATGTTGTTTTACTCCTAGGACACATACATTTCCCCTTTGTTTAATTGCTTGCTCTGCTTGGTAGTTCTCTTCTGTTGTTATTGAAATTGAGGTCATCTTTGTCTATTTTTAAAATATTTATCAGTACTCTCTGTAGGGTTGGTTTGGTTGTCATGAATTTCTTCAGTTGTTCTTTATTGTGAAGGTGTCTAATCTCTCCATTAAATTTGATAAGTAGTTTTGCAGGATACATTAATCTGAGTTGAAAGTTGTTTTCTTTTAGGAACTCAAATATCTCGTTCAAAGTCTTCTTGATTGGATGGTCTGTGTTGAGAGATCTGGCGTGGTTCTGATGGGCTTTCTGTTATAGGTGATCTGTTTCTTCTCCATTACAATTTTTAATATTCTGTTCTTTTGCTCAATTTCTAGGATTTTAATTATTATGTGTCTGGTTGAAGATTTATTTTGATTGTGGCTAGTTGGAGTTCTATATGCTTTATTATCTGTATATCAGATTCTTTTCCTATGCTACTATTCCAGCACTCTTTTTTGTCTTTTGTGTTTATCTCAAGCTGTTTTATAGATACCTATTAGTCCTATATTGTTTTTCTTTGCATCATCTTGAAGATGTTGTATTGTTATTTCTTGGGTTCTCATCATTTTTAAGAGATGTTTCCTTTACTGTTCAGTAGCAGCAATACTATCTTCAAGGTCTGAACTCTATCTTCTGTTTCTTTCAAGCAGTGTTGTGAGATTTCAATGGAATTCTTAATATCTTGGATATCTGTTCTTTAACATTTTTTATTTTTAAATAGAGTACAAAATAGTATTATAATAGAAAAATTACAAGTGATACAAAATTTCACTTAACAAAGTAGTATGAATTTCACAGTATTCGTTATAATACATAGTGTTGTCTTCCAATCAGGTATTCATATTACCAGATATATTCATTCAAACCTGGAAGAAGAAAAAAGAAAAAAATTAAGAAAAGAAGAACAAGCAATTGAAAAAAGGAGACAAAACAAAGTAAACATTCTCCTTTCCATATACCAGCAGAAATGTACAATACAATTGTCCAAACCGTCTTGCTTACATACATAGGTATATCTCTTTTCCCCAGTCCCTTCCCTGTTGTTCTCTTGAACTCAGTAACTCTTACCTTTTGAAATAATTTTCCCAGTATCTATTGTAGCCTTCACATTTCATTTTTCTTTGTCAGGTTCTCACATGAAAGAGACAATACGATGTTTTCACGTGTGAGTCTGATTTATTTCACTAAAGAGTATGTTCTCTATAAAGGGGCCAAACATACTCACTGGAAGAAAGATAGCCTCTTTAACAAATGGTGCTGGAAATACTGGCTGTCTACATGCCAAAAACTAAAACTCGACCCAGATCTATCACTATGCACTAAACTAAAGCCAAGATGGATTAAAGATCTAAACGTTAAAACAGAAACACTAAATCTCCTGGAAGAGAAAGTAGGAGGAACTCTTGAAGACATAGGGGTAGGCCAAGAGTTCATGAACAAACATGTATTCGCACAGGAAACACTTGAAAGAATTAACAACTGGGACCACCTCTTATTGAGAAGTTCTTGCACATCAAACAAAGGTCTGCTCTCTAGAATTTATAAAGAACTGAAATACATCGGGGCCCTTAAATTTTTGACCCGATCCAGAAATGGGCATCCAAGATGAGAAATGGGCATCCAATCCAGAAATGAGCATCAGAGGATGAAATTAAAGAAGTGAATAAATATAGGAAGAAATGCTCCACATCACTAGCCATCCGTGAAATGCCAATTAAAACAACACTGAGATATCATCTCACTCCAGAAAGAATGGCTGCCATAAACAAATCAACCAACAATGAATGTTGGGCAGGCTGTGGGAAAAAGGGAGCCCTTCTTCACTGCTGGTGGGAATGCAGACTGGTGCAACCATTATGGAAATCAGTGTGGAGACTCCTTAAAAAACACTAGGACTGGAAATCCCATCCTAACCAGCTACCCCTTACCGGGAATTTTCCCGGAGGTACTGAAAACATCATATCATGGGGATATATGTGTACCTATATTTATAGCAGCACAATTTGTGATCGTCAAATCTTGGAAACAACCAAGATGCCTGTCACATGAGGAATGGTTGAAAAAGATGTGGTATTTTTGTACAATAGAGTATTGCTTGGCTATAAAGAATGATAAACTTGAAGCCTTCATATTTAAGTGGATGCCACTTGGACATATACTCATAAGTGAAATAAACCAGACCCATATGTGTAAATATCATATAGTCTCCATAAGATAATAACTCAAAAGAACAAGTACAAATAGAAAGGTATAACACACTTAAAAGGAAAGCAAGAACCTGAAGACTAGACAATGAAGAGAGAGCAAGGAGAAGAGCTGGAAAACATGACAGAGGCAAAGCCATACAGTTATATATACAAAATAGACAAAGCAATGATCCTCAGAATCTTCAGAGAATTTTCGAATCTAGCAGTGAATTGGAAGAATTCTCACCCTGACTAACTATATACTGATACCTGTGAACTAAGCAACTGCACTGAAAATGACAATTTGTACTAGTAGGTTCATTCTGGGAGTGCCTGTCATTCTGGTCTTCTGAATAGGGGCTGCTTGTCATGACATGCCAGTTGCTGTCAAGTTGTCTCTTGGGTAGATGTTTGTTTAAAAAGGATGGGGTGGTGAATGAAGGCAGGAGAGAGGAAAAGGATTGATGTGGGACTGTCCTGCTACAATGCTGTATATGCTTAGATTTCTAAACTTATGTGTAAACATATGTAATTGTTTATTCCTATTTTTAAAATACATTTTAATTTTTAACATTATATTTTGTAGGGACTTAAAGTTTAACATATCAATACTTGATGAAAATTACCTGTTTCATGTTAAGCCTAAAATGTTTGATATTCAGACAGATAGTAAGGTTAAGCTCAACAGCCTAGGATGTACATTAATAACAATAAGCTTCTTCCTGAAGGCTTAACAATCTAAGTTTGCAGCCAGAAAGTAGAGAAAAAAGAGGGCCACACGGACAGCCAACATTTTGGCCCTAACTTTTCAAGGTCAATTAAGACTCAGGATATATGAGAACTTGTACTCTAACATCATGCAACTCAGTTGTGTCCCAAATTTTCTGATCAAGGAGTTTATGGGCCAAAAGAGGAAAGTGATTGAGGATCTAGAGTGTGCCTAAAGAGAGTCACTTGGAGAGAAAACATTGTCTCAGGCTTTCACAGAAAGCAAATTGGTCAAGCAATGACCATGACTCATCCACATGGCTGACACAGACAAAGGATCTACAAACTGCAGTATAGGATCTCAGGATAAATCCTAAAGGAAGTTGACTGACATTAATCAGATACAAAAGCTATAATTCTTGTTACATAGGTCTTGCTTTATTTTGGTCTTAACCATCCAGCAGAAAAGTATTAAACCCAAGTATAAGAAGTAAACCATATTATTATGCTGAGCTGTAAAAGGCTCAAGTCAATAACTTCTAACGTTGTCAGACATATGGAAAACCCAGTACTATTATGGACTACTGGACTATTTGGGAATATTTTTCTGAATTCACACACCTAAAAAAATTTAATTAACAAAACTAAACAAAAAAGGGTATACAAATGAATGACCATTTTGTATCTGTAGATTCAAAATAGTTAAGATAGATACACAGCTACATTCTCTTAATTCAATGAATAGAGGGATCTGTTCTAATAGTGTTTTCAAATAGAATATCATGTCTGCATCTTGTACAACAATTATCCACTAAGAAAACAATACGCAATGTATTAATTATTGAAACTGCCCTACTAATTTGATTTGAAACTGTCTCATTGCTATTTGTTTCTCAATAAAATTATGGAAAAAGATAAACATAAAGAGTATGTTCTCTAGTTCCATGAATTTATCAACAAAAGAATCAAATTTATCTTTCTTTATAGCCGAATAATACTCCATTGTGTAAAAATACCACATCTTCTTTATCTGTTCTTTCATTGATGAGTATCTGAGTTGTTTCTAGGATTTAGCTATGACAAATTGTGCTGCTATAAATATGGGTGCACATATATTACTGTGTTATGAGGTTTTCAGTTCTTGTGGAAAAATACTCAGGAGGTGAATAGCTGCCTTGAATATGATCTCCAATCCTAGCTTTTTAAAAAAATTATTAGATTCTTAGTGATCCTCCTGGAACTAGCTTTTTATGGAATCTTCAGACTGATTTCCATAGTGGTTGTACTGGTCTGCACTCCCACCAACGGGAGAGAAGGGTTCCTTTTTCTCCATAGCCTCTCCAGCAATTGTTATCAGCTGACTTCTTGATGTTAACCATTCTTTCTGAGGTGAGATGGAATCTCAGTGCTGTTTTAATTTTCATTTCTCAAATGACCAGTGATGTTGAACGTTTTTTCAGATATTTACTTGTCATTTGTATTTCCTTCTCTGAGAAGTGTGTATTCATTTCAAATGCCCATGTTTTGATTGGGTCTTTGAGCTTGGGGGCCGTGACTTCTTAAAATTCTTTATATGTTGTCCTGGACATTTGTTTGAATTTGTATCATGCATTCTAGTTCTTTGCTGTATTGTTTATTCCATGTTTCCATCATTTTTCTATTCCTTTCTATTTTTAAAATCTGTGTCTTCCTTAGATATATTCAATAATTCTTTCATTTCTTTTTTTTCTTTCATTTCTTTTTTTTACCTGAGAGATTATTTCTGATCTGATTTTCTCCATAGCCTGATTGAATTGTTTCTTCACTTCAGTTATCACCATCTCAGAAATTTTAATTGTATCTTCCAAGTTCTTCTATGACCTTGTCTCTCAGACTTGTTGGGTGGCCTAGAGATAAGAGATTGCCATTTGTTTCTTCCTTTTGACATTTTTTGCAGCGATGATAGGTGGGTGGAGTGAAGGTCAGTGAAGCTCTCAGGAGAGTGGGAGGGCAGGGTAGGCTCATCAAAGCTCCTGCTGTGTGGGTTTTAATGTGGCTTCTACTTCACCCAGGAGAGGGGGTCAAGCTGCAGTTCAAGCAGGATCCACTGATGATGAAATGCAGGCAAAGTTATGTAAGGCTTTCTTGATGGTGGATTAGTGCAGGGTAGTGCCTCCCAAGGCTCCTGCAGGCTACTGTGTCCACCCAGCCATCTTCAGGGCAAGGAGGGGCAGCCAGTTTCAGAAACTCCAGTGGGAAGCCTAGAAGGGTGGGGCTAGAGCTGCTGGGTCCCTGGCAGTCTTCAGGGCAAATCCTCTGTTCTTGCACAGGCAGGAAAAAAAAACTCAGTTGTTTCTCAAAACTGAACGTAGGGGCTGGTGAAGTAGCTCAGAGGACGAAAGTGCCTGCTTAGGAAAGTTTAGGCTCAGCATGCCCCAGGGTGGGGCCGGTGCGACAGTCCCTAAGCCTGCCTCAGCAGGCCCTTAGTCCACTGAGTTGTCTCACTAGCCTCATATTATACAGCTTTCAGCAGTGACATTTTGTGCAAACTGTCTTAAATCCTTTGGTAAATAAATGAGACACAATTGAAGATGGACAGGTACACAGAAAATCTACCTATTAATTAATAGTAAGTTTTTAATATAGCGTATTAGTTCAGTGAGGTTGAACTGCTTTTCTGCCTCTAAATACTATTATCTAGGAATAGAGTGAAGGATAAAATTGGTGGGTATAGCACTGCATTTTTTTTTTCTTTACCAGGCCTAGTTGTACACTTCTGGGACATTCACAGATCTCTTTCTGTTTCCTTCTTCTCAGTCAACCCCGGGCATAATATGACGGTACCCGTGGCAATAGAGGAAGGCCAGTAATGAGTTGTGTAGAACTAAGAGGAGGTATCACTGAGCTCCATGAGTCAGGGAATGGCAGGCCTGCGGCAGGCAGCATTGGTGTCTGCCCCTGAGGAGGAAAAGATGCTGTCCCAAGTAGCAGAGTGCTATGACTATTTAATTCTGTTTTCTATTTTTGTGTAAATTTTGGCAAAATTAGACTTTAAGTAGTAAGAGAGTCATTACGAAAGTAGGTAATCAGAAAATATTCAAAAAGTTGGAAGAAAAAATAACCTGGGAGAAAAATTAAATGAGAAAGCAGGTAAATAGAAATACCTAGGCGATTGTTGCTGCTCGGCCACCGTGAACTGCTGCTCTCTGCCTTGGCTCCAGCTGAATGTAGACTGAAACCTCCAGTAAGTATGAGCTAAATAAACCTTTCCTTCCTTCATTTGGGTGTCGGGTATTTGTCCCAACAACGAGAGAAGAGTAACCGAGACAGAATTTGGTACCGCAGGAGTAGGGTCGTTGCTGTGACTAAACCTGATGATGTGGATCACAAGCTTTTGGGAATGGCTTATGGGAAGAGATAGGAAAGGTTCAGAGATGTCGCCTACAAGTGAAGCGCTGGTACAGCTTTGGCTGTTCTGTTTGGGAGATTCTGGTGAGAGCTCAGAAGACCAGAAGGCTGATAGGAAGCCAGCCTAGAAAGACTAGGCTGGGGAGGTTTCTGCTGGGAAGAAGGACTGCATTGGTTGTTGGACTCCAGATGATTTGTGCTATGGTTTGGCCAAAAGACTATCTGAATTTTGCTCGTGTCCAGAGACTTTGCCTAAGACTGAGTTAAAGCCTAGTGGACTGATTAATCTTTCAAAAGATACTTCAAAGCAGCCAAATATTGGGATGGTTGTATGGCTGTTACTGGGGGCTTTTAGTCAGATTTATTTTGAAAATCAAGAGCAAAGAGCCCAGCAGGATGATTTAAAATGTTGTGAGCTTGGTCAGAAAGCTTGTGCCAGGAGAGCTGTGAACTGCAAAGACAGAGGTGAGAGGATCTCCATTGCCCTGAAGGAACCTGAGAATGGAAAGGATGGCCTTAGGGCATCACGGGTGGTGTCAGGTCTCCACCTTTTGCTGTCTCAGAACTACAAAGGTCATTGACTTTGCCTTGAGAAGAAAGCTGCAGAGTCCCATGTTCCAGAATGGCGGCAGAGGCCACATTCAAATGGCACCAGCATGGAGAATCTGTTTCAGGGAATCGGGGTCAGAATGCTCAACCCCTAGGCCAAGAGAAAGGAAAACCTGCCTACTGCTCCAGTTGGCAGCAGACCTTGGCATCATCCACATGGTAATGGTTTTAGGTGCATGCAGAATGCAGGAGTTCTGAGGTTAAGAAAGCTTTCACCTCAATTTCAGAAGGCCTGGGAGGCCAGGCGGTGTGCCCCCGAAAGGGCTGTGAGCGATGCTGTGAGAGAGAAGCTTATTCAGTGGAAATGCGGGAAGTTTAGAAAAGCCAGAAATGTGGATCATCTAAGGGAAACTGCAAGGAAGGAGCAAAGCAGGCCTGAGAAAGAAGCCATGGGAGCTACAACCACCAGAAGTGCCGTAGGGGAGGAGCCATGTAGGGCCCTGGAGCTCACAACTCAGTGCAAAATGCTTCAGATGTTTCATTTGGAACTATGGGATTTAATGTTTGCCAGGCTGGATTTTGGATTGTGTTGGTCCCAGTGTTTTGTATTCCCCTGTTGTTTGCAACTTTTGGATTGGTAATGTTTATCTTGTGCCTTTGAATGTTGGATGTGCTTAACTTTTCTTGGAGGAGACTTGGGACTTGACTTTTCAGCCATGCTGAAACTGTTGGGACTACAGCAGCTCTTAAGAGATGGAAAAATGTCTTTTGCACAAAAGGATGTGAATGAGACTTTGGGGGTCCAGGGGTGGAATGTTATGATTTGTGTCTAGTTGTCCCCCAAAGCTTCATGTAGTCATGGTGTAGGGACTTCTAGAGTTTGTGATTAACTAATGATCCACTGGGATTATGTGTAACCCAAGGCTGGGATTATGGGTTTTAGTACTGTTGGGATTATGGATGTGAGTACTACATCCCACCTTCGGGTGAAGAGCCTGAATGTAATATAAGAGAGAGACAGACTTTCTGTAGCCATTGCTCTTTATTGTTGCTGTTCTGCTGCTAGGAACTGCTGCTCTCTGCCTTGTGCCCCTCTGCCTTGGAGCCAGCTGAATATGAACTGAAACCTTCCATTATTGTGAGCTAAATAAACCTTTCCTTCCTTCAAAAAAAAAAAAATAGAAATACCTAGGCATCATGTATGTATGCTGTGTAAATCATACTTACCATGGGTTGTTTAAAAGATGATATGCACATATGCTGCAGGATACTAATCAGCTTTTCTTCTGGATGGTTAACAACCTAAGATCCCAAGTCAGAGTTGAAGAAATAGAAGAGCCACAAGGCCAGCCAACATTTTGGCCCTAGCCTTTCAAGGTCAGCGAAGACTCAGGACATAGGAGAACCTGTACTGCAATATTATGAGACTCAGGTGAGCTCCAAATTTTCTGAA